>CAIGRF010369172.1:0-12565 GCA_903798235.1 Fraxinus ornus | reverse complement strand
AGCTAAAGTAGTAGCATCCGAAGTAGAAGTAGGCGACATTACTGGATCAACTTGGAAAGCTGTTGTACTGTTAACGGCGAAACTGTAACAATGGGATGAGGGACTGAAGGAGCAATTGACTGGGTCTAAATGCGAGTCTAATAAGCAACTATGCTATTAACTGCTGGAGCTATAACTGGAGAAACAACCACAGAAGGAACGACTGACTGAGACTTAGTACGTGTAGAAAGCATAGTGGTAGGATCAACAGTGGTAGCTGGTAGTAGTACAAAAGGGTCTGTTGAAGTGCGGTGTGGTGCTGTCTCCTCTGATCTCTCTTAACTGGTGTCCATCTCTGACCAGGCTCCACAACTATCTCCTTTACCTTACCCTTATCTTTGGTCGGTTGAAGAGGCCTAGGACTAGGGTCAGTAGGGGGTAGTACAGTGGGTGGTGGTTGTGCAAGGTGTGATCCAGTCATACAATGCTCATCAGTGTGCCAAAAATATATGCACCGAAAATAATAATCTGGTATCTTGTCATATACAACAGTCTACCAATATCCACCTTTTTTCTCCCTCTCAATCCAAATCCTATCAGGGAGCTTAAAATCAAGATCAACCTCAATACAAACACGTGCCTCACTAGGTCATCGTAAATCAGAAGTAGCTTCATCAATACGGAGCGGAAGTCCAATAGCCTTAGAAATAGCAAACAAACTGCTCTTTGCCCTAAAGTGGATGGGCAGTAGTGGAAATGAAACCCAAACAGGGACAATAGGGTCTCCTGATGAGGGCTGAAACAAGGCGTCCATTTGGTTACTCTCATGGGACACCCGTCAATGTACCAGGTGGGCTTAAGGAATAACCGAGAATAATTGTCCTCATGTGCAAAGTGAATCAAAATATGATTAACATCTATCAATCCAATCATATAATCACCGAGAAATCCAAAGCACAAAAAACTATCGCGTACCTTAATCATAGAAAGCTTACGATGAGAGAATTTGCCAACAAGTGTGAACTTGTATGGTGAAGAAAGATGCTCCTCCTCCTCTTATGTAAATAAGACTTCCGGCTCACCATTATGTATATACGGGTCTTTAGAGACCAACCTGTAATCAGTGGTGTCCTGTGGAGCTTGAAGAGACGGTACAAATGACTTTTTCTAACTTCACTCGACTTGAGATATAACAGTTTTGCTTGAAAGGGCAGCAGTATACGACTTTTGAATTTGATTTGGCAACTTAGGGATCTTGATCGGTGAATTCGTCAACGGAATTGTGCGTAGATTAACTGGGACAACATTCTGCCCAAAAATACCAACAGTGGGCTGCCGGTGGCTGCGTCTAGCGGCCATGGACCTCCGGACTCAGAATTTGATAATTTTTTACAAGATGGTGCGGAATGTCATGCTGAACACGGCGATCAGTTGCATGGACAAAGGTGAGGTCAGTTTTGGCCAAAAATTGCATTTTTCCTACCTGCTGGGCGTTTACGTTTGTGCGATTACGGGTGCATCCAAGCTCCGATCAGGCTTCTTTTTCTATCGAAGCATCGCCTCATCATAGGACACATGAATAGCTAGTGTGTGTAGTGAGTTGGGTCCCACAATAGGAGGAATTGAAAAATCAGCCGTAAATTGCACGGAAATCAATGTTTTGATTTCGGCCAAATTGGTCACCGTCGACACTACCCTACGAGTTTTTGGGCCTTTTGAAATCAATGGCAGTAGTCTCGTCACAAAATTTTGAGCCAAAATGGGTGAAACGAGTGCATTGGGATGCGTCCCACTCATTTTTTGGTTCAAACCAAATCTGATTTCTCCAAATATTGTTGTTGATTGTTGAAAAGTTATATGAGAAGGTGTTGGAGGTGTGTTGTCATCGTTAGTGGTAGTGGTGGTGTTTTCGGGCGAAAAAAGGACCAAAATGAAGGAAACTACAATGTTCAGGGACTAAAATGCAATTAGCCAAAAGATGACTCAGATGAGAAATTTAAGAAGCAAGGATAACAACATCAAATTTTGCATAGAAGAAAAAAATGGGAAATTTCTGGGTTTCCAAATTCAACTACAATTCGTATGGAAACAAGATTTAGGTCACCTATATAATCCTAAAACGTCCGAAAAAGGTGTTTTAGAATTGTAGTTGAATTAGGAAACCTAGAAATATTTGTAAAGTCATAATTTTAGTTTAATTAGCATGCTAGTTTTAGTTTAATCATAGCAACTGAAAAACTCATCTCAAATTTTATAGATTCGGTGAAGGTCGCGATAATAAAAATCAAATCAAATCAATCCTCGTGGGAACGATACTCAAAATTCTAGGATTTCCACTTTGTTACTTGTTAATGAACCGTGCACTTGCAGTGATTTACAAAGTGAATAAATTTTCGTGATCAATCACCATCACTTGCATCCTCCAACTCGAGCATTGTGATGCAATGTATCTCGAAAACCCAAGAATCTAAAACACTTGATATCCCTATTTTTAGAAGGTTAGGAATCTGACTTGGGTTTTATTTTGCTAGTTACTTCCCCTTTTCCCCTTGGTGGTTCAATCTTAACGTTTGAAACAACCCCATCACTTCTAATAGTATTCCACTTCGATTTCCAAGAAAAATTAGAGCCCGAATAACCAGAAGAATACCTATTTGCTCCTTTTCTATTTAACTATCTTTCTACCTTCATAGCTACATGTAACATGTCCTCTAACTCCACTACATTGGCTGTATCCCTATTTAATCCATTCGAAAATATGGCCATTGATTCCTCCCTATCCTCCTCAATATTGGCCCTAATTATAGCTACATCCATCTCCTTATGGCAATCATCAACACTCTTTGAACCTTGGCTAAGACTTTGTAGTTCAAAGTAAAAAGTCTCTATAATAATGATTAGGTACAAATCTCTTTCTCATGATAGCATGTTAAGTCATCTCGTGTTTCTATAGGTCTCATGGTTTTTCCTCTTATTTGTCGCCAACTGATCCAACCATATGATTGCATAATCAATACACTCTATCACTACTAATTTCACATTTTTCTTCTCAAAATAGTTATGGCAATCAAAAATCAATTCTATCTTTTTCTCCCACTCCAAATACACTTTTGGATCGTTTCTACCTTGGAATGAAGGAATTTTCATCTTTATTCTACCCAAATTTTGATTAATTCAATCTCCACAATAGGAATTCATGTATGCCTTTTCACAATAAGAATGATACCCCAAGGATGACATATGCATTGAATGACTATAAAGATTGTGTTTGGAAAATTTCTCCACGAGAATTTAAAAAAAGTGTTTCTTGAAATTGAATATGCTTTTTCTTGACTTCTTTGCCTTTTTTTCTTTGATTTTTTTTTTTGTCTTTTTCTGCAATTTTTTGTCTACACTAAATATGCAGAAAGATCAACAAAGGCAATAAACCAAGAAAATTGATGAAGATTCAATGAAGAAGACACAAGAAGAAAACTGGAATTAGAAAACGAGGAAAATAAATGAAAAAAACCTACTTTTAGAGTCAAACTTCAGATATCAACTGATGTGAACCAACGTAGTAATAAGAATCCCGGAACCCACAAAAGATGAAAGCTAAAATCAGAGTTTGAAACTTGACCCAATTATTTATTTAATCAAAGAACTAAAGTCATTGATGAAACTTGACCCCGTAATTGCAAAAACCACGAACTTTGCTATAAGAGTTGAAAGCTACAAAGAGTATAAATCTTTGATAAGTTCTAATTGAGTTCAATTAAGAACAAGCAGAAAGCAATTTTTGCTTTATTAATTCTCTCAAAACAATGGTTTTTATTTACAATGAAAGAATGAAACATATATACAAGCAACTCATAAAAATCGATGAAAACCAAACTACTACTAGATAACATCAAAATAATAGAGTTTGATTAAAACTGAACAACTAGAAAATACCTCCAAAAATTGCATTATGTGGCCGTATAGAGTATATGCTTGTGGCCCCAAGGAAGAATGAAATTTCTTCTTGGGTGAAAATTTTGAGCTTGTGCGACTACATGCATGTTAAGCCCTTGAGGCCGCATGGTTCACGGGAATCTCCTATTCTTCATTTGCTTGAATCAAATGCACCAATTAGGGTTTCTCTTTCATGCCCAACTTGAAACTTGGTATTTTGCTTGTTGTATTTGAACTCTCGGCCTACGTAGCTTGAACTAGTAATTATATGACTTCATCGATCCTTTTTGCTCTTGATCTCGTAATTAGTCTTCAACTTGCAACGAATCCTTGCCAACTTTCGTTTGATGGTTCTCATTAGCTATTTTGTCAACAAAATGGGATTTTGACCCAATTTTCTCGTGTCTCCATGCCCTAACAAAATGGAGAGGTAGATCGTAAGCATAGACATGTATTTGAAGTGCCTAGAGCTCTAAGGTTTCAGGCTAATTCACCCATTAAGTTAAGGAGATAATGTTTTAATGTCAGCATATTTGACAAATTATGCTCCCGCACCCCTATTGTTCGGAAAGAGTCCTTATGAGCTTTAATTTTCTCGAAAGCCAAATTATTCTCATCTTCGCGTATTTGGGTATCTTTGCTATACTTCTATCTTTCCTCGATCAAGAGACAAATTCCAAGAATGCATCTCTGCTTGCATTTTTGTTGGCTATTGTCATGGTCAAAAGGGGTACAAGGTATATTATTTAACCACTCACGAAATTTTCGCTTCTAGGGATTTGGCATTTTATGAACATATTTTCCCTTTCCAAGATAATTTCATTGTTTTCTCCAAATCACAATCCATCAATAACCATAACTGTATCTTTGTGTGTTAGTCCTTTAGCATTCTTATAATCGAAAGGGCGCAAATAAAGCTTTTAGAACAACATTCTATGTGATTCAAGTCTACTTATTTTTTTCTTATTCTTCTATCATTATTTTGTGTTTTACATATATATTTTGGAGTTCTTTTTGTATTAACATTGGAGGCTTGTTAACTACTTCGACGAAAATATTTATTTCAACAATCTAAAAGCTTTATTTGGTTTGCACAATGACAACCTATTTTTTTTTTTTGTATTATCATTGGAGGCTTGTTATCTACTTCTACGAACAAATTTTCTCAACATGTCCTTACCATGAACCTGTGACATCCTCTCCAAAATCCAACATAAATATTTTACATCACACCCAGGTATCACAAATCCTAATCATCCCACTGAAAATTAGAGTAGTTACCTTCTTGCAAAACGGCTATTGGATCAAGGTGGTTTTACAAATATAAAATATCATTTTGATGGGATAGTTGAGTGGTACAAAGCTCGCTTGGTCACCAAGGAATAAACATAGGTCAAAGGGCTGGATTACACTAAAACTTTTGCACCGGTCGCCAAACTTACCACTGTTAGAACTTTGTTAGCTATGGCAATTACCAAGTCATGGGCATTGCACCAACTTCATGTTCATAATGCATTTTTGCTTGGTGACCTCGATGAGGAAGTCTACACGACACCGCTTCCTAGGTACTTATCCTCAACTGACAACCGAGTGTGTCGACACTATAAATCCCTTTATGGTTTGAAATAGGCATCTCAACAATGGTATGCCAAATTTTCAATGCTATGCTTCACTTTGATTTTACCCAATATAAGGCAGATACTTCTCCATTTTTATATCACAATGGTTGCTGACTCACTGTATTACTTGTGTGTGTGGATGATGTTATTATTGCTAGCAACAACAGTACACAGTGCTGCTCTTAAAAAATATTTAGACACCCGGTTTCACATTAAAGATCTCGATGCTCTCAAATATTTCCTTGGATTAGAGATGGATTGGTATCCTATGGCATAGTTTATCTCTATGTAAATATACATTAGATATACTACAAGAGGTAGGGTTGCTTGGTACCAGACCCATGTCATTTCCTATGGAATAGAATCACAAATTAGTATTAAACGATAGTGCTCTCCTTGATAATCTATGTACTTGTCGTTGTCTAGTTGGGAGACTCATTTATTTAACCATCACTAGATCAGAGCTTTCCTATTCTCTACATTCTTTCTCAATTCATGAATCAACGAAGACATGGACATTGTGTGGCAGCCCTTAGAGTCTTGTGTTACCTCAAATATGCCACTGGTCAAGGTCTTTTTCTCTCCTCCAAATCTGATTTTCATCTTCATACCTATTGTGATTCGAATTGGCTGGTTGTCCTCTTACACGACGTTTGATTATTGGTTATCTTATTGTTCTTGTCCATTCTGTCATTTTTTTTGGAAAATCTACCGTACCTCGCTTTTCAGCTCAAGCTGAATATCACTTCATGGATACTGCTGCTTGTAAACTCATTTGGCTCCGTACCCTGCTTAACAGTTTTTTGATTAATCGTCCTTTCTCAACTCATCTCCAATGTGACAATCGTGTTGCCATACATATTGCTGCTAATCCAGTTCATTAGGAACACGCGAATCATATCGAGATCGACTGTCACTTCATTCACGATTGCATTAAATCTGGCTCCATCACCACGCCACATGTTTCTTCGTATCTACAACTGGTTGGCATCTTCATCAAAGCTCTAGGTGTTACAATTTCGCTTTCTTGTTGGCAAGTTGGGCATTGGTAATCTCCATGCTCAAAACTAAGGGGTCATATTGGACGAAATCAGACATTACAGGTTGCAAATATTTACATTCCATATTTATCTTTGATTTGCATTCTATTTAGTATCAATAATATCAACTTATATCCTAGATTTAAGGGCTTATTAAACTTCTTGTATATGAATTGATTTACAAGTAATGGAAAACGTGGGTTTTGACATCTCTCTTTTACCTTTTGTCAAGGTTTATCCATTAAAATTATGGAGAGCTTTTAGTCTACTTCATCGAAGGTCTATTGAAATAGTTTGTTTTCATGGTGGTTAAAATCCGATATACACAATCACTTGCATTTTTTGAAACTATAGGGTACTCATGAGGGCTTTTGTGGAAGAATCTATAGGCAGGGGCGGATCCAGCCCCGCGGCCGCCCGGGCTGCATCCGTCTGCATTAAATTTTATTGTATCAATCTACATATTTTGTTTATATATATATCAATCTACATATTTGTAATTTCAATTTGTCTCAAACAATTTAGTAGATCAACTAGTTGGAGCGCTTGGTAATTGGAGGTCTTGAGTTCAACTCTCCACAAGATCAATCATTTATGTTTTGTTNTGTTTGTTATATATATATCTGTAATTTCACTTTGTGTTCAAATAGTTTGCCTAACATGTTGTAGCGTCTTTTCAGTAATAACTAGAGGGCTTGAGTTCGACTCTCCACAAGGGCAATCATTTATGTTTTGTTTTAATATTGTTCACTATTATAAAAGTTATGTTTTATTAGAAAAGTGCTACAATATGGATTCAAACTTGTGCATTCCTTTGGAATTATTGGAAGCTTGACCACTTTGGCATTTAGTTGATGTCAATTCTTAATGTAACAAAAGTTATATGATTAGTTTTAGCAAAGTAATTGATATATTGTCTCTTTATTTTATTTTATTTTTAAACTAAAATTTGGCATTTCAATGACTCAGCTGTTAAACTACTAATTCGATGACCCGATAATTTGTCGAAGTCAACGATCGAATTGGATATGATAATTATGTTTTAAAACATGAAAGAATAACGAAGAAAAAAAATTAAATTGATAGTTGAAATTTATTTGTTTTAATCTTGTCACTTGGAAACTATTTAATCGATAAAAAAATTTAGCCATTCGGACAAGTATTGACAATTTTTTCTTCACACATTCAACAACAAAATCTTTTTCATCTTTAAAACTATGAAATAGTCTCCTTTTTTTTTTTTTGCTAGACTCAGATTATTAACAAATCGAACTGAGAAAATAAGTAATTTAACAAATGTTTCAAACTTGAAATTCTTATTCGATAAATATTTCTAGGTTGGTAGATAACGTACATATACACTTGCAATTCAAACTATGATACAAGCCATTTCAATTTACGGTATTGGTTTTCATTGTAGCCATTAATGGTTAACGACCAACAACCGTCCGTGCTCACTTGAAATCCTAGATTCACCCCTGTCTATAGGTCATTAAATGTTTATTTTTTACTATATTGGTGAGTTTGTCATGGGGCTTGCTGCGACCATTTATATCTTTTCATAAGTGGCAAACATAATTAGAATCGGCCTGATCAATAAAACTAGGAGTAGGGATGGCAAAAAAAACACGTTTAACCCGATACCCGTGAGACCCCGCCTAATCGGGTAAACGGGGAGGGGACAGGACGAGGGTCATTACCCCGAAGTGGGTATGGGAAATATAGTCCCCGCCCCGCTACCCGCCTCATTTAAAGTTAATTTCAAATTTAAGTTTTTTATCGAAGAAAAANTGTTATCGAATAAAAATAATAAATTTATCATCATTTTTAAAGAGAACATAATGTGTTTTTAACAAATGAGTAAAAAAGTAACAATATTTATTAGCTAAAGACATAAAAAAAATAAAAGAAAAAATACATGGGGCGATAAATGGGGCAAGAGACTTGCCCCGCCCCGATCTCGCTCCGAACCCGCCCGTCCCGCTTTAACCGGGACCGGGTATGGGGATGGGGTACGGTAATAAAAATGCCCAACATAATGGGGGTGGCAATGGACGACCCGTCCCGTTGTCATCCCTAACAAGGAGGCTATACCATATAAACATTCTCCTTTAGCATGCCATGTAAGAAAGTGATCTTGACATCAAGTTCGCTGAGAGGCCGATCAAATGCTAAGCTCGTATAAGTTGAATAATTGTCGGCTTGACAAACAAACTAAAGGTCCATGGACATATTGGGGCCTTGATGGAAGCCATTTGCCACAAGTCGCATCTTATACTGATCAATGGATCCACAGACTTTTCATTTGATGAGGTTAACTGGTGGCAGAGGATTATTGTTAACAGGGCTGAAATTAAATAATTCATTGTAATAAAATTGTTAAAGCACATTGTCTATTCAAGCCATTCTAGTCGAGAATTTAAAATATTGTATTCATCTATTATAGAGTCTAGATATTTTTTCTTAGGAAGTTCTCATTCATGAAGTGTTTCACAATAGGAATTGAAGGTTGATTTTCTGTCAATATATCAAGAAGGGTACTTTCACTAGATTGACGTTCTTTTTTAAAGAAAAAAGAAAACAATGTCTTTTACCTTTTGACAGAAGGTTGACCTTCTATTTGTAATTTTAAGAATCACCAAAAAAGAAAAAAAAAAGAAAAAAGAAAAAAACAAAGAGAGAGAGAGAGGACACATAGTAACAAGGAACCAATCCAATTTGGATCCCGTTCGGTAGAGATTAAAATCAAATTAAAATGGGAAAATTAGTCGTTATTGTTGACTTTTATTAAACGAGTGAGAGCCAATAACGGCTATATTTTCAATTTTAATTGAATTTTAATCTCTATCGAACGGGGCCTTAATAAAAATAAACAGACAAGGCAACAACTTTCCAACGATAAATAAAATAAAGGCAACACGATCCAACAATAAAAGACAAAGGCAACACAATCCACAATAAGGTGGCTTCTTACTATTTCTCTATGTGCCGCCATGTAGCCAATAATAGGAGCCTCATTGAATGAAACATGACACTACTCCTTCAATTCTCGACATGATTATTAATAGAAGGTGTAAGCTTTGGTAGGAGAGTGAAGTTATTGATATACAAGAAGAGAGGTCTTACGAACTTCATCTGAAGTTCATCATAGCTGAGGTGATGCAATGATTATAGTTAGAGAGGAAACGATGCTATGGTATGTGATTTTCTTGGTTACTGATGCGTTGGAGTGTATTACAGCGGCGCTCGTTTTGAGACAACACTAGGAGATACTTAAAACTTTTTCTTCAATACTTCCACTTTTTCTTTCTTAAAAAATAAAACCTTTTCAAGAGGGAGTTGGTATAGCTTTCGGTAAGGTTTTCTTATAGGGTTTGCTCATAGTTGAAGTGTAGTTCCCATAGACGACGACACCCTGTTGACCTCAATTTCCATTTGGGCAGTGTGGCCAACAAATCCCATATCTATGTACGTTCATGTGTAAGGCTCATACATAATTGGACAAATTGTTAAACGTATATGGCCTTCTTCGAAGGTAAGGGAGGTGATCGTGAACATTCTGACAGTAAAGTAAGTCAACTATAGATGTATACTTGGGTATGGGAGAACAGTAAGTGTGAGCCACACGGACGTGTATAATATTGGTTTCAAGAGAGAATACAAAGTAAAGTTACCTATGAATGGCATTATGTGTAAGATTTTATATTGGAAAAGGTAAAAGGTTACCGTTGGATGCATGATACGCAGCCTCATCTTGAGGGCCGTTGTATCAACCTCATAGCTATAGTTATAGGTTATAGGTTGAGATAGCATTTAATAATTCTAAAAAGTGCCCAACCCTATGACCTAGGTCTAACATTAGAAAAGTAGATTAGCAACTTGACTAAAAGACATCTACCATATATCTTGTATGGATGATCTCTTATATGAGACGAAGCTATGGGAGATGTCTTGTAGATCAAAGACTCATCGCTTTAGAAATAAGTTGTAGCAAATCGTGGCACCTCACCTCGGATATGGAAATCTGGCCTCTCTATGCCGCCTCGATTAAGGTGATTCTATCACTTCGATTTCCTTTATTTGTGACCTCGATTAGGTCAGGTAAACAGGTAATGTGGAGTGCAAGCCTAATGTGGCTTTTTCTATTTTCCTAAGTGGCTGCCATGTGACCAATAATAGGAGGTGTAACAAGTAACACTAGTAGGGATATCAAACATTGAAGTAGATGGAGGGAAGGATCTTAACGTTAGGAACTTGAATGGTGATTGGGGAGTGCACGTGAGGCAGCCAAGAAGTAATAACATCTAGACTTGGGCATGAAGGATATAATGGTGTAAACGCAAAGGGAAATGTATTTTCACCGAAATCTGTCATTGCCAAAGCTCAGATGCCAAAAAATATTGATCTTTTCAACAGAAAATACTTAAGTTACTCAACCCATTTTTCAAGACACGAAATCGTGCTCTACTTTATATGTTCTCAAGTTCTTAACTCACTGAGATATTTCATCGATTAACTTGTTCGTAAATTAAAGAACTATGAACTCACCAAAAAAAAAAAAAAAAATTATGTATACAATTCTATCTAGAAATTTAGATGAAATACCCGACAATCAAGTGAAGTTTTATTTTTTCACATGGTCATACCATAGAATTAAACTCAACATTGGTCGGTTCAATACACTTTTAAGTGTACTAGTATCATCATGAAACTACTTGTGAGATAAGGACATAAGGCAAACTCAAGTAATAAAGTAGTCGACATGCTATGATCTTCTAGTAGAATGTTCCAACCTTGTACATTGACTTTGAAGAATTTAGTTTTATCATTAAATGTACGTTATTTCAAAATGTACTTCTCAACTCAAACACTCAACTTATATTATCACAAAGTGATCACTGATACTTTTATTCGCATATTCAATATTAAATAAATGTTATAACGTTTAATAAATAAATAAATAAATATAAATCATTTATAAAACTATCATTTTATTACAGCAAAATTGTACTATATATTTATGGAACCCAACAATAAGTTCATAAGAGTAGGTATAACTTTCGAATAAAAAACAAGAGAGAGAAGATTAAAAACTAAATTTGATTAAAAGTAAGAAACAGAGTAAAAAATCAAGGATATGCATAGTCATTGGAGTGTTTGATTTGAGAAAGTAAAAGGGTGAAATGAAGTAAGGGTAACTATATTCACATCCAGGTTTTTATTATCTACACCACGTTTTCATTCCAATAAATATTTTCAAGTTTTACTCATTTTGACACTTATGACCCCCCACATTTTTTGTCACATTTTTATCATTAATCTTCAATTAAATTAGCACAACTTATCTTTGTGATGACGTTTTGTCTAACTATTTTGTTAATGTACAATTAAATGAGAAAAAAAATATTTTATCATATTTTTGTATTCCTGACAAATTTATTGGACGAAATGATAATCAAATATAAGATGTGCAAATAATTAGAAGATTAAGGACAAAAATGTGACAAAAAAAAGTTGGGGACACAAGTGCAAAAATAAACAAAGGATAGAGATATTCATTCTAATTAAAATGTGGTGTATTTAACAAAAAAATATGGTGCACACACAAAGGATCGTGTATCATCAATTGAGTGAATGGTCTAATCACGTGTAAGTATAAGGCCAATGAAACATTTCTTTTAATTAGAGTTGGTAAAATGTGTCTTTATTTTCGGGTCATGCCCTAGAATAAAGCGAACCAATAAGAATTAAAATAATATCTTCCTTCCTTTTTCTTTGTCATAAAAAAAGTTATGAAATATTTGTCTTTTTCTGAAACAGTTACTGGCATTTTAAAATTAGGGCGGGCCCATTTTTCATGGACAAATATGTTGGGAATCTACTTATACATGCGCAGCGGAATCAAACAAATTTCGAATCCCATACAAAGTATTCTCTATCCGTTTAGATAAAAAACTGTGATAGAATATTATACATTGATGAATTTCACAGATT
>CAIGRF010369149.1:0-16617 GCA_903798235.1 Fraxinus ornus | reverse complement strand
GATTTTGTGGCGGGGGCGGCGACGTTGGTGGTGTGTGACCAAGTTTTTTGCTATCTGTGACCAAGTAATTAAGCTGTGACCTAAAAATTTTGATAATATGTGACTGAAAAATAATTTGTGACCAACAAATGTGACTCAAAAATAATCTGTGACTAACTAATTTAAAAATCTGTGACCTCGAAATAATGTGTGACGTACAAATATTTTGATATGTGACCTCGAAATAATTTGTGACCAAAAAATTTGACGATATGTGACCAGTAAATAAATTCGTGACTTATAATTATAAATATGTGACCATTAATCAAAAAAATGTGACTTTATTATCTTTATTTAATAAATAAATAAATAAACCTGATTTTTGAATTTTTAAACTATAAACCTGATTTTTGAATTGCAAACTTCAAACACCTTATTTTTAATTTTTTCCCATAAAATCAAATCATGGGTGGTTACAAAATGAGTACCATTTTCTCTATAAATAGGACCAAAGGTCCATAAGAAAAATGGGATAAGAAAAAAGCTACACGAAAATTCAGAAGTGTAAAAGAAATCCAAAGTCCGGTTGAAGAGAAGAAACTTTCTCAAGTCAAGTTTAGAAATACAAAGAAGATCAAAATCTTCTTCAAATTCAAGCAAATCCAAGAAAGCTCAAGTCTTCTTCAAACAAAATCAAATGTGTTAGTTGCAATCGTACAGAATGTAACATATTTGCATGTTCGGCTATCAAAAAATTCAAATTTTTCAATCCAATCGAGTTGGTCACCTCAAAAGTACCCTACCATGTATGTATTGGCAATCACTACTATGATTGTCCGTTGCAGTTTTGAAAACCCAATTGGACAAGCTTGGTGTATAAGAAAGACGGGAGAGGCAACTATGGAGTGCCTTGAAGCCTTTGGTTTAAAGTGCCCAGAAACTCTTCGGAACTGACGGGCGAAAACTCTTCAAAAACTCAAAATTTGTATTATTCATTTGACATGGAGGTAGGCATTTTACATATATGTCAACTGAAACAAATTTCCTTCAAAGGAGTAAGCAATATGAATTTTTGAAGTACGATTTGGAATCTGTTGACCAAGAGAAGACTTCATTTATTGTATTTCAAGGACACCGTCCAATGTATACGACTAGAAGTAAAATTAGAGAAGCCCCATTGAGGGACATTATTTGAGCATATAGAGCCTCTTTTGGTTAAGAACGAGGTAAATCTTGTGTTATGGGTCATGTACATAAATATGAAAGGTTTTGACTACTTCACAACTTCACATGTGGAAATTTGGAGATAAATGGGGAGAAGTCGAAGGCGTTTCCTGTACATGTCTTGAATGGGATGGCCACGCATTTAAGAAGAAATTGCTTTTTGCAATTAAGGATTTAGTTACTTTATATCATCCATTAGATCAAGCAACAAAATCAACAATGTGGCAAAAAAGACTCGTACAACTGATCCTGAGCGAGTCCATTACCACTGGCCACTTCTGTAGAGTAAGATCATCCTAAAATTTTGTTTCTATCACTGTGCATGTGTGAGAGAGAGTGTGAGAGAAGGAGAGAGTCCTCACAATCTAATGCCACAATAGACAAAATTCTGTTAATGCAAGTGAATATTGTGTAAATTACAATTTCACAATTTAAGAATTCCATAAAAATATAGTACCAAAAATTGTGAAAAAGCGCAACACCCGATGTTCAGCTATCATTTCGAAAAACATAAATAGAGGTACATATTTCAGCTATCTAGGATTCAACTTGGAGTATCTCACTTCCCAAGCAAACGACACGCACATTGATTGGCACCTTTTACCCGATAATTTAGTTCATCCACATCGTCTTGAAGGTAATTGATGTCCTTGTTTTGCCTATTGTCATGCAGGTTATACTCGGTTAATAGGACATAGGTTACATAAACTCGTGATATATAAATAATGAGAAAATGAAACTACACCATGTGAGGGGAATAAGGAGGATATACTGATGAAACACATTTACATATCATCTTATAGTCATCGATGCTACACCAGCAATAGCTTACCCCATCATTGACAAAAAATCTCACACAATTATGCGGCTTTGACTTAAGAAGTTTATGTCATTCAATTTATAAAACATTGTAATTTCACACAATCATGCGGATTAGATTTGAGAAGTTCATACCATTCAATATACAAAACATTGTTTCTTATTGTAGTATCGTGGATACTATGTAGACACCTCCATACGTGCAACGTCCAGCTTTATTTTTTCATCAAAGGCATAACACGGGCACAGTTTTTCAAAAATATGTGAAGGTGAGACTACAATACCACTCTATTGTGTATATAATATAATTAAAAGATAATTGACCTATCAAGTTCAAAGCTCATGTCAGTAGCCATGCCCTTTAATTCACCCAATATATTGCTGAGATCTGAAAGTGCATCATCTTGCTTTGCCTTCTCCACCTGGTAATGAACACATATCATGTGTATGCATTACTGTAATAAAAGGTTAATGAGAGAAATGTATGTAACAAACAAATACCTCAACTTTCTATAAGGAGTTTGTTGGATCCAGATGAGGCATACGAGAAACAGACTAGGCGCCAAATTCAAACCTAATTTTAATTTTGAGCCAGGCTACTTCATTTTCCTATATCATTTTCATCTATCAAAGTGACAAAGCAACTTAATCAAATAAACAATGGATCACATGTCACAATGGGAAACACCATATTAATCATGTACTCCATCTATCTCATAAAGATAGTCATATTTCTTTTTTTCACACGGATTAAGAAAATTTAGTTAATATAGTCGAAATAATAAATTTTATTACCATTTTTCCTAATATACCCCTACATTAATGCAATCAATATTCAAGGTAAAGAAATTATATTAATGATAACAAAGCACGTTAAAAAGGGTATATTAGAAAACTAATATATTAACTACAATCATAAATAAGAACTGGGACTATAAGATTTAAACTATTATTGGCACTAGTCAATGTTTAATGCAAGAATCAAGGTAATTAACATTCCAAAATCATCAAATACAAATACAAATGGATAAATGTCATGGAAGATGAAATGATTTTTATTTTTATTTTTAATTTATTGTTAAAACTACAATTAAATATTGAATGATTTATATTTGTATAACAAAGCGCGTTAAATAGGGGGCATACTAGGAAACTAATATATTAACTACACTCTCAAATAAAAAAACAAGACTATAATTTGGGACAAACAAAAAAGGAAAACAGGACTACCTTTATGGGACGGAGGGGCACTATTTTTCAAATCAATCGAGTTTCTTATAATATTTTCCAAGAAAAATTGGGAAAATGAAAAAGAAAACTTTAAAATCTCTTGAAGTTAAAGGCCCTGTGATGTCCCTTGACTGTTTTGACTTCCAAGGTATAGAAAACATGCTGCCAAGATTATTCATTAATTTCTCCCCCCGAAGGAAAATTATATGATCATCACTAGTAGAGAAAAAAATATAATCAAAAACAGGGAAATATAAAGTCAAGAAAAAAAATTGAATATTAGGCTAGAAATCTAGTTAGTCTAGATCAACTACATCCAACATTTCAAACCAACATGCGTAATATATCGCCAGTAAAAAAGGTTAAGCAAACTCATAAATTACTATCAAAAAAAGTAACTAATTTATAAATACATTTTTAAGCTTAGCCATGCATGCTCTAATCTATCTCAGGTTCTTCTAGATGACACAACTAAACACAATAGTTTATGTCTTCAATTCATGTTCTATCCATTTGTTATGAATAAAAGTATAAGATCCTAAAAATGCCTAAGAATTTGAATTACATAATAGTTGTAAGGCGTGATGGTAATGACAAATCAATCAAAAAACTATAAGCAGTCTAGTAAGACACAATTTGAAACACGTGTAGAGAGGCCACATAAATGAAGAGAACACAGATGTGAAGAGAATTACTAAAAATTGAAAGATTATAATTATATTCAAAATGACTTGTACCAAATCCAATAGTGTACCAAACAAACAGTTAATATGGCTAGAGCATAATAGATTCTGTAACTTATCCCGAAGCATACAAATTCAATCATACTCCATATAAGGGAAAATGAGAAAATAATTTACTTAACCACAAGTTATTATGTCATGAAAATTATGGATGCAAAGTGAAATAAAAATGTGATATACCCTGCTCAAATCGCGGTACATATCAGCAGCCACCATGTGGGTCTTGTGGATTTGCTCGCCCTGTTGACACAAGGTCTCTAAGATTCTAACACCATCCTGTCTAATGTCCTCTGCAATCTTCAGGCAGTTGTTCACGGAGTTTGTCGTCTCTTGAGCCTTTTTCACAGCATAACTTTCAAATTCTTGTACAGACATGCTCTCAAGGTCTCTCTAGCCCTGAGACTTGATATTCAGCTTGTTTCTAGAAGAGTAAGAGGATGTGGAAGATGCTCCTCTCCCAAAATCGTCGTCGTCATCAAACGGATTATATTTTTGGCTAGGTGTAATGAGCACTGGTTCAGAAGAAGTTCTTCTTGCGGGTGTAGTAGTTGATTTGTTATCAGAGTCCGTATCAGAATCAAAAGGATTAGAAGGGTCAATTGAGTTTTGCTTAGGCAGTTCATTGGCAGGTGATTTCCTAAAGCCAAACATTTCAGCAAATTGGTTTGTGAGTTGAATTACTACCCAGAAGTCTAGTATAAATTCCTATCCAAATTTTCTGTCCTGCTAGGATTGTGCAAGATGAACAGGAATATCCAATTGCAGCACCTGGAAGCACAATTAGTTTAGAAAATGAAAACAATATCATAACAATCTGATTATGCTTTTCACGTTAAGAAATATTTTCATATAAGAAGATACGACATACATCACACACAGAAGACCTGTCAATGAAACTTCTCCAAAAGCACCCTTAGTTGAATGAATGACATCCTAATTTGGAACACACACACACACTCTGTTCGGATGCTGGATACAGGATGCCCTTTCTCTTGAGATCCAAAATGCACTCCAAGTTCCATCCAAGGTTTTAATAAAATATTTTGAGACGAAATAAATAGCATGTAAACCAAATCTGTGAGTCCAGTTATAAATTCATATCTTTGTTATACCTTTTATTTTCATATTAGTTTGTAATTTAATTGTTCTGTACAATGCATGTGCAGGTTAGGGTAAAGAATCACAAGGAATTAAGAAATTAGGGGTGGGGTTGTAAAGGAGAATCAGAAAAGCAGGTAAACTTCTTCTCTAGGAGTTTATCACAATCTTGGTTTTGCAGCTTGATGTCAATCTGCAATCACGTTTCAAATACAGAGCATCTCATGTTCATTTTTCTAATGCAGTAAATTTTACAAACAACGCCTATAAGAGTTCTCCATCGTCCAAGTCCATTGGAGAGTGAAAAGATTATCGATTGGCACAAACGATACCATATCTGTCATTTTGATGCAAGACTTTCCCATTTGAAATTGCAGATGACATGGATAAGAGCGATGATCAATAAAAATGGTCATAATTTAAATTTAATAAATCTTGCTCTCAACTTTATGAATTTTTAAGCTTAGCCTAACATTAGATATCCTGGGGATGAAGCAATCAACTGTCCTTCACACTTACAGATTGTTACCATTTTACTTTCTTTTTGTTGTATCTTGCAGTAATAATTCAATTTGAGTATGCAGACCAAGCAGACCAGAGGATGAACTCACAAACTGAAAGTAAACCACTTGAGGAGAAGCTTAAACAAAGATTTCACTCAAGCCTCAAAGCAGAGTACAACTACATACAGATACTTGTGGTTTAAACGGCACCTACCAGGCAGTCACATCTATAGCAGAGTTCAAAGTCAGCTGCCCATAACGTAAAGAGCAGAACCTAACAAGAATGACTGGGCAAGTCCTGATTACTGATTGAAACTTGGACTGACTTTCCATATTAGCTAGTAAATACATACCAAACAATATTTACACACGTTAACATACAATACAAAACTTGTAAAAATTTGCCAAATAATTAAATCAATTAAAGAAATTTCATTACCATTTATAATATCATCAATATGTCCAGAGTACTTAGTATAACTACATCAAAAAGCTATTTAGTATGATTAATACTTTTCTAATTTACTTTGATTTAAATTCGAAAACTTGCAACAACATAACTTCAACACAAGAAACTTGAACTACAAGAACACAGAAATATCCACCGGTCAGTTCATAGGAGGGGAAAAGATGAAGTGGTTCACAAGGGGAGTAAAGAAAGAAAATTCCCTCCAACAAAATGTAGAGACAAGTCTTACTTCCCCGATCTTGATGCAACTCACAGCAAAGTAGAGATTGGATATAATTATTCTACACCTATCTGTGTTTTTCCTAAATTCTAGTCTGCTTAATAGTATATCAACATTTTATTATATTTCATGACCCCAACGGCCCAACTATAATTAAAAGCATTCACCAAACAAAAGTAAGGAATAGAAACAAAAGCATGGAATGGAGATATTGAAAAATGAAACATATTTTGATTCGAAGCATGAATAAAAGTCACTATACTGGATGATTCGGTTAAAAAGAATCTAGTTAAAGGAATACTTAAGAGACAAGGTCCTTTCAACTGCATATTCTACTTATTGATCAGGATCATCACCACCATGACTACACACAACATTTTTGGCCATAATCCCATAAATGTTGCTGTTTTAAAGTGCCTAGTATACATTTAAAACATCACAGTTTGACGTCCAAGATTAGCAATTCTGCCCAAGGAGATTAACCTTTAGAAGTTATACTGTTAACATATGTGTTACGTAATTTTACTATACTATTTCATATTTATTAGAATAAGTAACCACACAAGGCAAAGTTATATTGATTAAAACATATCTTTGCAATTTTTGGCATCGTAACTCGTGTACAAGTAGTTACTAGGATATACTAATAATTGAAATTACAATTGCAGGAACCTTTCACCAATTTAGAGTTGTAACTCGGAGCAACTTAAACTAACAATAGCAAATTCCACCAATATAATTCAAAGGAGTGGAAAAGACGTACCAATTCAAAAGAGGAATGAAAATTTTCTCAAAAGAGAACTCCATGCAATAAATGTAGACACAGGCCTTAGTACCCCAAACTTGAAAGTCTAAAACCCTAAAGTGCAACAAAAATGAAAGAGCTCAGAGTTCTAAAAGAATACTTGTAGTGATCATAATTATACTTTTAAGCACAGTATGCTGTCAAGAAAATCTGAAATCAAGATCCACTTGAACCATACAAGCACCAACTAAAACAAATGTTGCCATATATGTATCAGCACATATACACCAAATCAAGTCTCCACTTCAATAATCACAAGATTGACAAAAACCATGCACTTAGAAGCTATATTAATTAATAAAACTTCAACAGCTCTAATCTGTTGCTCTTTCTAAAGGTCCAGATACAACATTAAATTGATGAATCTGAACAGTTAAAGTAACAATCAATTTACTCACTTAAATAAGCTTAGCAAAAATCACAAGAGTGCAATCGGACCATAATCACCAGCATCAAACCCTTCGCCTTTCAAAAGCTTTCCCTGCGTCTAAACAAGTAAAGAAAATGACATAAATAACCAAGTCATAGTAAATTGAAAAATTATTATTTCTATGAAAAACCACAAATAATAAAATTACTTCATAGGAAATCAATGCAAAAGAAAAACCTAGTCTTTTTCAAAGGAATTGAATCAAAGGATAACATAAGGAAATCTGTAGAAGGTTTTTGAAGTTTCCTTATATGCTTAATCTCGAACTGAATGTGGAGGACCAACTTTATGGTAAATTAACTGCAGGGGACTTCAATTTTCAGCAAAAATGCAGCGAATTAACTGTATTACGAGCTCTAGTTAAATAATCAAATTGAATAAAGAAAAAAGGGAATTGTTGTATTGCAGTGTTGCAACTATTGGGTGAAATGGCTACTGATGGAGATTATGCATAGTTTGGAGTTGATCTATGGTGCTATTTAATCCCAGGATTCTACCATATATTGATATTTCATCCACTTTCTAACCTCAAGGTAAAAATTGTTACAACCTGCTGCTGGCAGAGAACGATATTGATGTTAGAAGCTTTGGTCTCTAAGCACTCTTAGTTGAATGAATGACATCCTAATTTCGAAATCTCTCTCTCTCTCTCTCGGTTTGGATGCTGGATACAGGGTGCTCTTTCTTTTGACATCCAAAATGCACTCCAAGTTCCTTGCAAGGTTTTAGTAAAATATTTTAAAACGAAATAAATAGAATGTAAACCAAATCTGTGAGTTCAGTAATAATTCAATTTATGTATGCAGACCAAGCAGACCAGAGAATGGACTCACAAACTGAAAGTAAACCACTTGAGGAGAAGCTTAAACAATGATTTCACTCAAGCCTCAAAGCAGAGTACAACTACATACAGATACTTGCGGTTTAAATGGCACCTACCAGGCAGTAACATCTATAGCAGAGTTCAAAGTCAGCTGCCCATAATATAAAGAGCAGAACCTAACAAGAATGACCGGGCAAGTCCTGATTACTGATTGAAACTTGGACTGATTTTCCATATTAGCTAGTAAATACATACCAAACTATATTTACACACGTTAACATACAATACAAAACTTGTAAAAATTTTGCCAAATAGTTAAATCAATTAAAGAAATTTAATTACCATTATAATATCATCAATATGTCCAGAGTACTTAGTATAACTACATCAAAAAGCTATTCACTAAGATTAATATTTTTCTGATTTACTTTGATTTAAATTCAAAAACTTGCAACAGCATACCTTCAACACAGGAAACTTGTACTATAAGAACACAGAAATATCCACTGGTCAGTTCATAGGAGGGGAAAAGATGAAGTGGTTCACAAGGGGAGTAAAGAAAGAAAACTCCCTGCAACAAATGTAGAGTCGAGTCTTACTTCCCCGATCTTGATGCAACTCACAGCAAAGTCGAGATTGGATATAATTATTCTACACCTATCTGTAAATAGAGCCCACCCCAACCCATGTTTTTCCTAAATGAAATTTTTCTCAAAATAGAACTCCCTGCAATAAATGTAGAGACAGGCCTTAGTACCCCCAAACTAGAAAATCTAAAACCCTAAAATCCAAATTGTGGGCTTTTCTCCATCACATGAAAAATGAAAATTTTCTCCACCCCCCAATCCAACCGACCACTTCATAATGAAAAATACTAAGCTCATTGGCATGAAAATGGGCGGCCATTGAAACCAAGAGATGCAAAATAATAAATTTAAATTGAACATTTGTAACAGTTTCTGATGGCCCAATTCCATGTTATCAGATGCTGAATAATTAAAAAAAATCAGCCACAAAACCCTTAAATTTAAATATTTCTTGTTTCTCTTTTCCTTTTCTAACAAAGGCACGGCATAAAAACCCTTAAATTCATAAAAATAAAATAAAAAAACCCTGTTTCACACAAACCATTGATTACTTATGACAAAATCAATTTAATTATCTATAAATAAATTTGCAACTCCATCGTCATCTCATATTTCCAATTGTTTGTCGTCGCCTTCTGCACCTGTATTTCAAGGGAAAGCATCAATCGCAAAGTGCGTTTCCCGTTTCGAAACCGTATTCCGATGAGAATCGTCACAAGTTAAAGCGTCTGCCTCCGGAGATTCCTTCGCTGTCGCGGTGGAGAGGAGGCTTCAGGATGTTGTTGAAATGTGTAACTGGTAATCGAAGAGTGAAAATCCCAGGCTGCTTCCAGCTCGGTCCAGACAAAGACTCCAACGTCTTCTTCAGTTCTTCTTCATCTTTCTTCACTCCCGGCGGACCCAGCACGGGCGGCCGCGGGGGCTGGCCAGGTGCTGGGTCCGCCCCCCATCCCCACTCTTCAAACCGGCAACGCACAGAGAAACTCAGAATCGCAGTTTAATAATTAAAGAGCCGTTGCAATAAACAGCAATTGAAACGACATCGTTTAATGATTAAACAGGATAATCAAATAAAAGAGCGGCAGCCCGCCAACCGTACAAATTTTGAATTTCACCGACTTAGAGCACAACGGTAAATTCTCTTCATTATAAATAGCCCAAATTCCCTCACTTTCTCTCCAACGGCACAGTTCTGAAATCATCCGCTTTCTTGATTTCTCTTTCCTGTTGAAGAGAATTTTTTGATATTCCACTTTGTGAATTGCGATCTCTTCTTTCTTGTGTTAATTAGAGGATCTTAATTCTGCATATCAGAGCAAACGGTCGAGATCATAAAGACCGCATCTCAAATAAGGTACGTATTAATTGCCGCGATGAATTTGCAAAAGTGTTGTCTGTATTTTACTGTTCTCATCAATTTTCCAAGATATTGATAAATTTGCGATTTGCGAACAACTTATAGACAAACGGTTTAGATTATTATTTGGACAGCAACTACTCGTTGAATTTTAAAGTGGAGAAGACATTTTTCTGACTACAATAAATTGCAGGGAATCATGGAGAATGCTACAAGAAACAAGAATCAGAAAACTGCTTTGAGGGCCATCGAAAAGAGTTTCTTGAAGAGGAAAGATTGCATCAAGAAAAAGACCATGGAACTCTCTGTTCTCTGTGATGTCAAGGTCTGTGCCATTATTGTTGGGCCAGACGGAACAGTCGAAACATGGCCAGAAAGTCGTAATGATGTGCAGCGGGTGATCGAAATGTACGTAAACTGCCCAGTTGACAAGAAGAAAAGGCAACGGCCCCAAGAACTTGATAATGGTGGAGATGATCGCAGTAACAAAAAACGGAAAGTATGTGTTGTCTCTGAGGGAGTGAAGAAGACAGAGTTTACAGATGAAGATGTGCTTAGAAGGATTGAGGCCAAGTTATGTCAAGTAAGGGAGAAAATCCAGTTGATTAAGTCCAATGATCAAAAAACTGTGGACTGTACCGTTGATAATTCGATAGAGACATCCTTCTTCCAGGAAACTGCCTCTTTTGATCAGAGTCAGATTATAGAGAACTCCCATTGGGTCGACACACAACTGGAAGAAATACACGAATTTGACGAGATTGATCTATTTGATTTTTCGGATCTTTTCAATACAGGATCTGAAAATCCACATCTAATGGAAGTCGGTAAAGAGGACAACCATGAACTTTTGACAACTGCACCAGCTCCAAAATCGCTCGACCCCTGCAGTGGATTAACAGATACATATCAAGATTTTCAGTCGTCTACACTAGGAGTGAACTCATTAATCCCTGGTAATGAATTGATGGATACATTTTCTATGGCATATAATGAAGAACCCAACCAGTTTACACCAACTGATCTGAACTGGTTTGGTCCTAGTAGCGAATCAGTGAACTCCTTTACTTCGCCAGGTAATTTGGACTTCCAGCGTTTTACACCAAATTGGAACTGGTTCGAAGACAGTGCAATTTTGGATGACCTGACTTCATGGCGCGCTGTTGATAATAATTTGTGGACTTAGTATTTTCTTGTTAGATAGTCATATTTTTTAGTTCTTTGATAGTGAAGTCCATTTCTATTTGAGATCATTGTAATTTGCATCCTTTCGATGCATGACTTAGGATATCAAGTATACATACCTTTTTCAATTCTGATGCTTTCTTTTGCTTTTGATATTTTTGGGTACTGCTTTTTAATTCAGTTGTTTCAGTTATATCAAGACTAATGAGAAGATTAATAAAATAAAAAAAATTGAAATATATTTCTCATTCAAGTCTTGTTCTAAGAACTGCTAATAAGATGGGATCTATGTAGTATGTACCAAAATGTTCCCATTTCATTCATATTTCGTCAATTTTCAAGAGAGACAAAAATATCAAGTTATAGAATTGTATTAAATTTAAATCCTAGCGTCCATTTTTAATAATTTTCCTACCAAATGTATAAAAAACTTCTTGATTCTTGCCCAAACCAACAAGCTAGGACAGTTTTACATGATAAGGGAGCTTGTATTCCGTAAACAATGATACATGATTCAAGAGTGGAGTAAATAGAATTTTCCTTCTCAAAGGATCTTGGTCAGAGGATGCCAGTGTGATTTAAGGAGCAGCAGTTTAATATTATACACTAACTTGTATAAGATGCTGATAACTCTGCGTTCAATGGCAGTCTTCCCAGGAAAAGGATAAATCTGCTGTCTTCTGTATTGACAAAGATAGTGCAGATGGATTTTCTTTACTTTATCAGCATTGCTGGAGTTTTTTGTTCATAGAGTTGTCTGGCATGCAGTTAAGAATTCTTTGATTCTTCTCCTAATCCTAGAGGCTTCACATCGACTACTATTTTCCTGTTTCCATACAAGGAAAATGTGTCATTTAGTCCAATCAGTTTATCCACTAGGTTTAGTAAAATAATGCTGAAGATTTGACGGCCTAAATTTGATATTCTCCTTCGCAGAGTGATTTCGTACCCGGTAGACTTATTGGAGAAAATATCCAACTAGCACAAGAAAGACAGCATAATCTAGATACGAAGGTTAGGGACGCAATGTCATGTTCAAATTAGACATGGCCAAGACGGATGATAGAATCAAGTAGAGCTTTCTCAATACCATGCATAGGCAGTATGGATTGATAAAGGAAGAGTGATGTTAGTTGCAGAAACGAATCTCCTTAAAATTGGCATCCAAAATGTGTTAGTTGCATTTGTACTGAATCACTGGAGAGTGTAACAGTTGATTGTTGCTGCTATTTGGAGACATTTTGCTTCCAACGTTAGTGTCAAAATCCTTAACGTGGACAGGGTGCAGACCTTATTTCAGGCATTGAGCTTCTCTGGACAGTTTGTGTCTTATGGTTACTTTGGATGGAACTAATGGTATTATACACATAGACATGAAAATGGATGATCGTTGCATAATCTGGAGACTATATGATCTGATTACTCTGGTTTATATAGCAGAGTTATTTAGTCTCATTACGGTGATTACTTCTCTCCTAGATCTCCTGACATCATAAAATGGATAATGCCTGCCTCCATTAAATGTATGCTCGAAAGGAAATCCAGATTATTGGCAGGTTGTGGTATCGGGAGCGAGAGAATTTGTGTGAAATAATAAACATGGGAGTAGTACTCCCATTACACGAGTTTAGACAATTGGCCTCAAATGCTATATCAAACCACGAACATTTGTTTATACATTTACTGTGAAATGTAAACTCCATGCAACACATTTCGTGCACAAAGGGTGTTAGGAATTAGACGAGGTGATATGGCGTGATATGAAGTATAGATCATACAAACAAAATGGAGGGATTCGGGGTGCAATGATTTCAGGTTATGTGCAGAATAATCGTTTCAAAGAAGGATTAAATTTGTTTAGGCTAATGCAATTGAGTGGAATTAAACCTGACGAAGCAATATTTGTTGGCATATTATGTGCTTGTGCTCTCTTGAAATTGGGATATGGATTCATAGTTATGTAAAAAAATTGAGATTGCCATCGAGTGTTAAATTGGGGACTGCTCTTATTGACATGTACGTGAAATGTGGGCGGTTGGATTTAGCCGATGAAGTGTTCGATGAAATGCCGAACAGAGATGTTGTTACTTGGAATGCTAACGATCTCAGGATATGCTATGAATGGGAATGGAGATTGTGCACTTGAGATCTTTAACCAGATGCATAAGGTTGGAGTGAGGCGGGACGATGTTACGTTTATTCCTTTGTTCACTGCTTGTAGCTACTCAAACATGGCATATGAAGGTCTGAATTTGCCGTATATTATGCTTAATTTGTACAACATTGAGCCCAAAAGTGAGCACTATGGATGCATAATCGACTTTCTTATCGCGCTGGGCTTATCGAAGAAGCAAATTATGTAGTGCAGAGAATGCCGATTTCAAGTGCTCCCTCTGAAGCAGCAATAGCTTGGATGGCATTACTTAGTGCTTGCTGTAGACACAGGCAAATCAATGAAGCAGAAGTTGCTGCTAAGAGAATTGTGCAGTTAGAACGCCACAGTGGAGCCTATATTCTGCTCTCGAATGTGTACTCGGATGCTGGAAAATACGATGAAGCGAGGAGTATTAGGAAGGCAATGATAAGTGGAGGGGTCGAGAAGACTCCAGGCTGCAGCTCAGTTGAGATTAATGGTGTTGTGCATAAGTTTATTGCTGGGGAGAAGACGCATCTCCAGATGGATAAAATGTATGAACTTCTTGAAATCATTAGCCCACACTTCTGACTTTTCGCAGTGTAATTCAAGTTTGCTGCCTTTACATACAATCATACTAAATTTCTCTACAAATTATTTGCTGCCTTTACATACAATCATTAGCCTACAAATTGTTTCACTGCTGAGTTTGAACTCAGAAAAATGAAAAGCAAAGTTCATACAACCATACTAAATTTCTCTAAATAAAGGCTCTTTCAGAGCACCACACAGAGAAATAAAAATCCTAATTTTCTACAGATTTAGACTTAGCTCCTATTTGTCTCACGTTCTTTCAAAACTAATTTTTTTTTTACGTACTCATTTTCAATCACACATTTACGTAATAAAATATTTTACACGTAAATTCAAAATATTTCTCCATTTTTTAACCACACATCATCCATAAATCACTATTCAAAACAATGTTGTTTCCAAAAAATAGCCACCAAACAGGAGCTTAATCGACTCAAGAAAGAAGATGAAGATTGTTTGAAGAGATGTGAGAGATTTTTGTTGAAGGGAAGAAATGGAGGAGGCTCTAGAGTTGAGCCTGGGCAGCTTAACCCATTTAATATCCCAGCACATAGGGCATCATTAAAAAAAAAATGGAGGGACAGAAATATCCATTTTTAAGAAATCTCCTTCTTAGATACTTTTCATGAACTCCATTTTTGAGAGAAACGTCCTTATCCAAGTGGATGGGAAAGAGTAAAAACTTTCATTAGTCACTGAACTTGGAACTTTGTCATGTTGTGGTAACTCAACTTCAGTTTGCTGCCCATCGGTCACTGAACTTGCAGACCGTTCACTCATTTCCTCACCACCATTATACCGTTTCCTACCTGGCTCGACGGCGTCCGAATTGGCAAGAGACGGCGTCAAACTCGTTGCCAGGTTAGACCGCATAGGATTTTCGTTCATTTCATATAAACCGAAATCCCCAATTTGAAATCCCTAAATTTCAACTTGCCCAACGATCCCCAATTCACTCCAAATCCGAATCGAAGCACTGGAAGAACCCTAGAAATTGATATGCAAATTCACTCCAACTCCGAATCGAAGCACTGGAAGAACCGTAGAAATCGATATGCACAAACCCCATTTCTATTGAAGGCTGGAAAGAACTCAAGTTTCCACCTACTTCGATTCGCGTATGGTGAAGGTAATTCCAAGCTTACACGGCTGTGAAATATTCATCTCATTTCTTTTAAATATTTGGAGTTAGTCTACTGGCAGCTTGATTTCCCGTCCTGTTGATATGGTTTTCAAAATTGTAGCAGTAGATAGGGATTGTGACCAAGCCAGCCAATATTGTGATTATTGACACACTAAATTGTCTTGAATTTGTGAAACTCAGAAGTAGTAGATATGGTTTGTTGGGCACACTATTTATAACTCAGAACGCAAAAAAGTTTGCACTTCACCTAGTTCCTTCTGGAATTCTGAACGAGGAAACTGTCGTGTGATTGGTAATGGAGTTGTGGTGCATTTGCCATGATTCTTTAAAGACATTGACAGTCTTGAATGTAGTGTCTCTTGCAAAGGAAGGATATTGGAAGAAATTGACAGTCTTGATGGGCTTAGAGAAGCTGAGCTTGATAAATCTTTCATTGGTACTACTAGAAGAGGCATTGGACCATGCTATTCAAGCAAGGTTATCACGAATTGCATAAGAGTAAGTAACTGGAGGCACATGGATACTTTCCCTCAGAAGCTTGATCTTTTTATTGTCAGATGCAGCTTCGAGATTTAAAGGTGTTAAATTATGTTGTAATAATCTTTCTCAGACGATTGTTGTAAAACTCTTGTTGTTTTTCTATTTTGAAGTTGAGCATTTTTTTTGTTTTTCTTGTTATAGTGTTATTTGTTTAAGACTTTGGCAGATTCAATCACATTATTTAAGTGAATTTCTGTTTTGAAGTTAAGCATATATTTCTGTTGCAAAGCAATGTGCTTAAAGATGAAAAAAAACAGATTTTGTTGCACAACAGAAGCACCTCTGGCAAGAGCAAGCTTTGTTGCAGAAATTCCAGATTTTCCCAGACCTATAATCTACAATTGAAGCACATAATCTGATCAATATTCTATCACAGTTCACAATTAACTTTCTTATAACATACATAATTTACAACATGTTCACCACGATTACAAAAACATGGATTTCGAGAAATACAATAAAATTCTTCAACTTGATCACGTGAAGTAAATCCAGATGAAATCATGGGAAACACATTCCCACTTTTGCACCGACTCTTCGGGGATGTCCCTAACACTTTCCCACTTTTGGGAAACACATTTGCCTCAAGATCGGCTGGGATATTCACCCCTGCACTCTGAAGCTTCTATAACTCAGCTCACACCTTATCCTCCTCTTCTTGCTCGTGCTGATTCCTGCATCCCATCAAAAAATGTGCTGACATGAAACAAGGATGCTAAAACCTTCACAAGCA
>CAIGRF010369070.1:23524-34324 GCA_903798235.1 Fraxinus ornus | reverse complement strand
CTTGGATGTGTCTCAATGCTCAAAAGAGCTCTTCTCCCAGTAAAAGTCCTTTTGAAATTACTACTGGCCAACAACCGTTCCTCCATACTGCGGATACCAATCAGAAGCAGCATAAGAATGTCGCAGATCCGAAGCAACCAGTGTTTGAAGTGAAAAGATCGAAAATGAAGGTTGCTGAAAAGAGTTTGGGCTACCAAACTACTCGAGTTTCTAAGCAATATCTTCAAGAGTACTTGGTCAAATAGAGTGAATGCAACTTCGAGTAGAATAATTGGGCAAGCGAAAAAGACCTCGAAGCCTTCAAACCATTAGTTGAAGTATATCATTCATTGATGGCTCCGAGGACGTCGCCAAAACAAACGGGGGAGAATGTCACGGACCGCAGTTTTACTTAAGCCACATGACCCTATTGCAGCCGCAATTTGCCTAACTTCGGCTGCACACTGTAGATATTTTATTTCAATTGTAAAATAGTTAGAAATTAGAAAATTTTAGTATGATTTTAGAGACTTTAAACGTCTACTCCCGTCATTTGAGTTTTTGTTCCGAATGTTATTATATGGAGTATTAGTCTTTCAAATATCTTTCAAACTTTCTAGTGTTTGCCCCATGCACTAGCCATTGTAATTTTCTGCTTTTGTCTATTGTAATTTCTAGTTTTCAAGCAATCAATGATCAATTTACATTCATTGCATTTCAATTTCATGTTACAAGCTTTTTACAAATTGTAATCAAATTTTCTTTCGTCCCGAACGACCGAGAAAAGGCGGAAGGTAATCTAGTAGAATAGACTACTGTCGCACGATGTTTCTTTCTATGCTAAGAAGAAAGGTATCCCGTGAAACATAGGGCGATAAACTCTTGAAAGGATAAGTATGGACAATGGTCCCCTATTGAATGTCGAATTCATTGGCTCTTTATAATACATTCTCAAAATCACTCACTTAGAATTACTTTTTCTTTTAATATTTCAACACTTTCTCTATTACATTCATATTAAATTGATCTAGAATTGTCATGTCATTTTTAATGATCTACATAATTCATCTCATCAACCATTCACCATCATCATTCTTCTAAATTCACTACGTATAGATGTTGATTATAGTTCTATATACATATGCAAAGCTATATTCATACTGCGATTAATATAATTTATATTTCAAGACCTCAGTTTAGTCACATTTTTAATAATTTAACTACTCGAAATATTCACAAATATTATACTTGTAGAGTAAATAAAATTAAGGTTAAAAAACGAGTTTTTTCATTTATTTTAAAAAAAAAATTGTTTATAATGCCACCTCGTATTAATTTGCAGCACTTCTGTTGATGTGTGTGTGTGTCTCGGCCAACTACTTTTATTTTGTCTTCTTTCGCGGAAACTCTTATGTCCATTAATATTTAACATCCTTGCCATTAGACTTAAGCTATCCCATAAGATATGGTTGCTTGATTGAAATAAAAAATAAATAAAATAAAATTATTTATCGAATTAGAATTTGCCTATGTTTTCATTGACTATCAATAATGTCATATCCGATTATGTATTGTTGGCTCGCAAACTATGAGTGATAAGTCGTAGATCTATGTATCTATATAAATTATTTTGTGGGAAAATTGCAATTGCAATTCTAGACATTTTATTTAGTTGTAGCTTTTTTCTTAACTTTTCATGTGTGACACTCACAATTCCAATTCTTTCAATTGGTTGTAGTCGAATGACAAATGGGTGATTTTCGTCATTTTCTCGTTAATTGATCAGAAAAATTAATTTTAATCATATTTTGACTAAACTCAAAATAATAAATTTTAAATTTTTTTTCAAATAAAATATAAAAAATAATTAAATAAAAAAAATAAATATACACCCCATCCCCGCACACTTAATCTTCTTTTCCATTCCATCCCTATCTCCTAAAACCTAATATGAGAAAACACACCTAACTGTCGCAATCACCAGAATCGCTTGCCCCACCAAATCATCCATTTGTGACACAAGGTCCAACAACTCCCGATCGATGCCCCAATCATCAAGTTTGCCCTCAAACAGTGATTATACAAATTGACATTCGGCTTATTGGGATTCCCATTCTTGTCCGATGTCATGATCCGAAATTCGAACAATTGCTTCGTATTAGCCCACCTCTGCGAAGTCAACTAGTTAGCAAACTTATTCATCAGGCTACGAGAATCAATGCACGCAACAAAAGACTGGTTAAGGAAGCTAAGGTCAAGGGGGACAAGGGCAGGAGATGGAGAAGGTAGAAATGGGTTCCTCTAGTTGTCATTGTACAATGGCTCTCGGTGATCGAGTTAGTGCAGAGAAGCGGTGGGTTGTGGGGATGAAAGTGGTTGCTCCGCTAGCTGAGCTTCCTGAAAGAGGTGTGGGAAGGTAGATATAGATTTTGAACACTACTGCGTTTTGATTATGCTTCTTGATTTCGTAAAAAATGCAATTGTGTGTGTGTGTGTTGGGGGGGGGGGGGGGGGGGGTGTAAAAGAATGCTTTATCCTTACAATCTTAATACTTTTTCTTTCATTATTAGCCTCCAAACAGAATCTCATATAAATAAATTTGCTAATTAGAATTTCAGGATAAAATTTTAGAATAGAATTTAATTGTTTGCATGAAATTATTTTTGATAACACTTCAAGTATGAAATTTTGGAACGTTACATGATGGGCAGCAGGTGGTGGTGGCAGCGACGACAAGCGTGTGTGTGAGTAGGTTTTCTCAAATTAGGTCTTTGGGAGGGGTGGCCGGTGGGGAGCGATATGGAGTCGGGGGTGGGAAGAAGACAACGTGTGTAATGGATTGGGATTTATTTTATTTACTTATTTTAATCGAGTTATTTGAGAAAAATTATAAATTTATCATTTTACCCTTCTAAAATTAATCAAAATATGGCTGAAGTCAAATTTTATTTTCAATCACATATTGATTATCGACCACTCATTCTATGTATTTAATATTAATTAAATCATTACAAATATTTCCCAAATGGAGGCTAATGACTATCTAGTTATGTTTACTTGAAGCACACCGCATATGACTTTTTAATTATTGTAATATCTTAGATAAATAAAATTTAGTTGCATTGGGCTGAAAATGCAAGTGCACGATGAATCGAGTATCATTTTCACGAAAATTCGATTATTAACTATAACATTTTATGAATCCTATTTTTATTTGAACAGTCTACTTAGAATTGATTTTAAACTAAAACTAAACAAATTAAATAAAAATAATGGAAATTATTTAAAAATCTCAAATAATGAAAATTCACTAGAGAAGAAGTGTTAATCCTACTCAATCTTGTTTACCAAATTGAGACAATATATGCATTCGTGTAGCTAGTTGAATCTTCTAACTTAGTTTACAATCTCTCTCGAGTCAAGCTAAAATTATCTTTAATATAAGAATATATCGATACAATTAATGAACAAGAACATTCACAAATGAAATGTGTAAGAGTATATCTATTTCTCATAACAAAATTCATAGCAATCATTGTTCGAGTTGAAACACACATATCACATCTAAGTCTCAAAGTTGATCATATGGCTTTAAAAGGCATTAATTATGATTAAAATTGTATGTTATTATCAAAACTTGATAATAGAAATCAAATACTCAAAACTAGCTAGGTTACATAGTTGCTCAAGCGAAGAAAATTATCCCATAATCCAATTATTCAAAAACCAAACTGAATTTGTCTTTACAATGCTTCTATGTAAGTAGGTAGTGTTTTGTCTTTTTTTGTCCTCTTGTTGGGAGTATTTATAGGTTTCCTTTGAAGATTTAGGATGATTATGTCATTCTAGAAAGTAACGACTGGCGATCGCTTAGCAGTGAATTGATAACTAATTCTTTTATCGAATTCACTAGTTATTCATTGATTTTAGCGGTTATGCTTTACATATTTACTCACTTGTGTTTTAGTAACTATCTCCACCAACTTGGAAATTCAAGGGGGATGGTTTGCCTCCCTTTAAGTACGAACTCTTCTATATTTTTGTTAGGCACACCTTGCCTTCGTCCATTGGGAGTATGTGAACTCACGAGCTCATTATCTTGATTCGATAGTCTATATAAATTATTTTGTCAATGATAATGCAAAGAAATTATGTGTCTTACAATACCAAGTTTGGCAAAATTTTGTAAATCATGATTTATATGTCAATAGCATAATGTTACGAAAGATGACCAGCATAATGAAAACCCGTTTATCAAAAGGTCATCAACTCTATAGTATTCCTTGTACTAGATAGCATCATTGCACCCAAAATAATAATGCACTCATTTTACGATAAAAATGATCAAATGTTATATCACGCATTTAAATAATCGAAGATGGCTCTTCGTCAACCCAAACCACGTGTGATACTTGGAACATCACCCAAAGAAGGGAAATAATTTGTATACGGATTGACCTTCAAGATATCGATTAATTTTTTAAGAAATTGATTCATTCAGGTAATTAGAAATTTCCAAATGGTTTTTCACTATAATTTCAGTATTACAAAAATGCAACTGAAAATGCAATGCCTATTACTCTGACCTCGTTAATTCTTAAAATAGAAAAAAAAAAAAAAAAAAAGGATTAATATAAATATGAATGCCATAATTTGTCATTCTTCTTGACCAAGGTTGACTAGACCAATGGTCATTGAAGTTTTAAGTAATTACACTAATTATAATTAAAAGTTAGTATCTTATGTTTCTAACGCTAACACTAATAATCACTCAATTAAAAATAAAAGTTAAGCCCTACGTATCATTGTCAACAAATAATTGTTGGAAGCTGATCAGCTACATCTTGTGAAATCATCTTCAGTTTCAGCCTTAAGTGCCATTCATCTTCATTTTCACATATTGAATGAAAATCTGTCCGTTCTTCAATTCCTCAACGTCTTCATTTCAACCGTTTTTATCTCTTCAATTCCTCAACTCCTCATTCAATGCATTAAAGGGATGACCTCTTCTTCTATGTGTATAAATAGAAGACTTTTGTTGGTTGAAGATACACTGAAAACAAAAACAGCAAACACAAGAGAAAAAATACAAGTTTTCTAGCTTTCTGTCGAGTATCAAATATATTCTTTGAAACCATTCTCTTTTCTTATTTTCTTTGAGAGATAGAGGAAATTCATAGCTAGTTCGTAGGTCGGTAACGTAGTGCAGCGTGGACCGACGACCTATTGTATCTTGGGAATCGAACACATATCAAAACCTCGTGCACTCCGGTGAGGCGACAAATTCGATTTAAGGAAACTGTGTAAACACGGGCCTTCGGTTTGATTATCTACTTTGATTCTCCATTATTTTATCCTACAATAATATTGTTTATTATACCAAGTTAGTAAAAAGTGCAGTTAGTAATTGGGGATTAAACACATTCACGAGAGGAAACCTAATACAACTTTAATTTTTGTAAGAATTTTTTGTTTAATTGTATGGTATGTCCACTTTAAAAAAAAAAAAAAACGATTTTCGTTGATAAGAGGTAACAAAATTTTTGTTTGGTGACATGTTGACATTTAACCATGCCACATAATATTTAATGTTAATATTTTACTACAGTAATCATTTGTGCAATTTTTGAAATTTGAATGTGTTAAAAAAAATAAAAATAAAAAATTAGTTAAGAAAATAACTTCAATAACTACAGATGTAATTACTCAAATTTTTAGTGATGTAATTAACTCTCTCAACCACCATCCACTACATTCTACATTTTCATATGTAGTTTACATACTAGGTTTAAGCAACGTGCAATGCACGTTTACTTAGTTTACATATAATTTTTTTGGTTAAGTATTAAATTTTTATTAATAAAAATGTAATTGTTTTGGTTAATTAAATAACTAATGATGTAATGTTTATATAATTGATAAATAATTACACATTGTGATATATTAAAAAAAGAGCATTAATAGAATCTATAGCATGGTCCTATAAATAAACATCGCTCATAGTTTTATGAAAACTGTTTAAGATAAAATGCTTGGACAAACTCAATCGCATTTATCTTCGCCTATAACCAGAATTTTGCTTTCTACATTAAATCATAATCAATTTTTGTTTTCGTACTATTATATTATATCAAATTTTGTACTTAATCATGAATCTTTTGTACATAATAAAATAATAGATAACATTACAATACAAAACTAAATAAATAAATATTTTTTCTTCATTGAGTTCAATGTACCTTACCAAATAAATTATTAGTATTTTTAAATTGATAATCTCCACATCCATTTTGTGTTTTTAGTTTCATTTTTTCTAGTGACTAAAAGTAGTAGTACAAAGTCTTTTACATTTCCCATTCATTTATTATTAGATAATGAAATTCCAACAAACACAACATCAATGGCCACAAACGGTGGCTTAATTGCTATTTAATGGAAACAATAAAACTAACGGTGAAAAAAGATTTTTCGTTAAAACAACCAATTCCGTTAGATTTTCCGTTAAAACAAGAATTTCTGTTTCATAGGCACTTTATATATATAGAAGATATCTGCAAAGTTATATAAATACATCATAATTTGTATGTAAATTTGTGCATACATTTGCATAAGAGGAACATATTTTACATAATAATGAGGACAACATTCACAATGCAATGAATATTTCTCATACAAGTTACATTAATCAAACAACCCGCATCATGTACACTATTTATTAGTGGTGCCCCGTGAATGGTACAATGCTACAATAATGACATATAAAACTAAATAAGACTCGACAAAGTTAAAAACTAAAACAATGACTAGACTATAGCCATCATTTATTTAATTATTACTTCCTCGTAATGAACGAACATCGACATTTGGTCAAAGAAGGAAAACCCTGATTAGTATAATCAGGTTAATTCCAACGCAATGCAAATTGAGCATAATAAAACAAACCTAATGAGAACGGATAGAGGAAAAATGCTAATAAGCAAGTCCATAGTGGATAACTGGTGCGTGAGTATGCAAGAATTCCTACTGTGGCACACACCACCAAAACTGTTAGCACTTCTGCTGAATAATCCCAATTCAAATCCTTTGCATAAACAATTGCTAGCAGTGCTGTCAAATTTGAGATATTGCTCATTACAACTTCACCATAAATCTGTATATCAAAATGAGATCAATAAGTATGTTTTGAATGTTTTTATGTTGTTGTGCATGTGAGACAACATGGTTTCGCTAAGGTCTTGTTTTAAATTTCCACAGTCACCACTTGTAAAAATTGTAAACATGATGCCTTTCTAAAAATTAATGAATGTTGTCGACACGTTGGGGTCTTGTCGTCTATTATGTAGCTACTTTAACTTTTAAACGGAGTGATTTAAAAGAGAGACATACCTCTGAAAATGTCAAAGAAGCACTCTTTTCACTCTTGTGACTGGCTGGAGAAATTGCTGCTATTGCGGCTCTGCAATTCATGGCCAATGGCACTACCACAAACGAGATGGCGAAAGAAGGCACATTCATGGAATATGATAACTGTAGAATACTAGTTGTCAGAGGTTCTCCAAGGAAGGTCATTGCAACAATACCCAACAACACTTGTAGTATAGATTTGATAAAAGTCCATCCTAACGACTCTCCATACACCACTTTTTCATTCACAGTCTGCAATTCAATGGGTAATAAGGAAAAACATAAATAATCTAATCAGTGAACCATCTAAAGTGTATAAATGGCTTCTTGGATAAAATGCAATGAAAAAGTAGCTTGCCTTGGGAATACTTGGAGAGCTATCATCAATTTTAGTTGAATGTTTGGTTTCAGTAATCCATTTTTTGCAACCGTCGACGAATTCTTGATGGCTAATTGACCCATCGTGGTTAAAATCAAATGTCCTCATTACTTCAGAAACAGCAAATTCTTTGTCAACATTCATCATTCCTTTATTAATTAAATCATGCATCAACATTTCTATTTCATCCTTTGTTATAGTGTTGTTGGCATCATTATCTGCTTCAGCAAAGAAACTGCAAATTCAAGTATATAATGAGAGTCCTTCATTGGATTATATATGCAACGCATAATGTTTTATAAAATTACTTTTTGATGACAGAATCATTAAGGTTCCCATATTCATCAATGAGCTTTCCATGTTGTTGCAGGTGCTGCAGAAACCCTGTTCTCAGTGTCTCATACTTTGTGTAGGCTAAACTCCTTTCTTGCATCCAAGGATTCATAACCTGAAAAATGAAAAGAAAATTACAAATATTATGCATGAAATCATGTCAAAACGGATAAGTATGTTATAGAGCTAGTTCTACATCATTAGCTCTACATGCTACCTGGTAGACGAAATATAATAGCAGCATCGTGGATGATATGATGAGTAATATCAAAATCACTACGTTGGTCCCAAATGATATTTTGAAGATATCTACTAGTTGAATGATTACGTAAGGAATCAAAGATAAAAGCATAATTCCAGCTGTATGACGGGTCTCTTTGTCTAGCGTAACACCGGTATCTGCAGTTAAAGAAAGAATTTTCAGCTCTTATATAAACATGTAAATCTCAAGTGATTCATGAGGAAGAGGCAGACCCTTTAAGTCAGTGATGACTTCTTTTGCCAGCAAACAATTTGAACTAGTTTGCGCTACTTCTGCATGACTAGACGTCGATTCCTGTGCCAACTTTCTCCTTCCAAAAATTACACATACACCCCACTGCAAGGTAAGAGTAAAGACGGTGATTCCTGCATAAATACCCACTCCAAGGGACACCTTAGATTGAGCATCCTCTTTGCTACTGAAAACTCCAGATACTGCAAGCGGCGAGATAAATGTACTTTGTTCATGAGCAAGAAGGCAGAAAATGTCGATGTATAATTTGTATTCCTATAATTTCTTTTAACAATATCAAATACTGAAATTATCGATTGTCAAAGAACGAATGAAAAGAAAGGTGAAACAAATGTTGCGAACAACTTACCAATCATAATCAATATTGCAGGTAACCCCACCAGGATTCGAAAAATAATACCTACAATGTTGCTGGCGCCAAGAATATCAAATAGAACCCTGCTCCCCGTACTCAGCTCCTTTTCTCCAAACACGAGTAGGCCCTGATAAATCAGTATTTGAAAAATGTAACCTCCGGCGTTTTCTGCACATGGTAGGAAGCCATATTGGTGCTCACAAGAGGAAATAGAAACATTTGCCGTAAGAATAGGAAATTGATTGTCACGATCAACTCCATCTGAGATTAAATCGTTAGAGGAGTTGAGTATTAGAATTCGACATTGAACAAAGCTAATAAAAAGTATGAATACAAAAAAGCGTAATGCTTGGATAGCCATTGTTTGAGAATCGGAATACGATATATTCACTTGATGAAATCTAGGAAGAAGATAGGACACTTATATAGGAAATTCTGCACCAGCAGAACAATTGACATGAAACTTCTATTATACGCAAAGTCATGGCGTATTATTCTTTTCAACAATAAAAAATTGAAAATTTAATAATGAATTATGCAGCCAATCATATGTATGCTTTCCATGGAAATGCAAGTACAGTACCCAGTAAAATATTCATAACATGACGTGAGTAATATTTTATAACATTATGAATACATTTATTTCATAAGACCAAAGTACAAGCAGCCCTAGCTGCAATTCTTGTCCATTTGCTTAAAAAACATGCAACTTGTATAATAAAACTGATAGGTTAAAATTTTCAATACAATGCCTTCAGTCAGGTTGTACCTCTTCTAGTCCCATCTAATCTTATTTTACCCCTAAAATAATAAAATATTCCATTATTCTCGTTCATGAGAAAATTCTAGGATGGCCTCAATCGACCCACCTCTCGTTTGTTCTTTAGGTTGATCAAAGCCATATTCAAGAAAATGAAAATCTAAATTGTATCAACCAATTATACATCATATTAAACTGTTCAAGAATTTATTTTTATTTTTATTTTTTTTTCTGTCAGGGAACTAATATTTTTTATTCTTGTTTATCATGTAAACAAAATTAAGGAGACCATTCAAAGGCAAAGAAAATCAAACAACCGCAAGAAGCCAAGAACTGGTAAGAAATTTAAATAAATCAATTCAATTACTTCAAGTTGCCAATTTTTCAAGAGGAAACCTTAACGACAATTTTTTTAAAAAAATAATAATAATAAATAAAAAATCTGTAATAACATCACATGCTTAATTTCGAATAAAAGAAGACTATTACCTGGAATCAAATTTCTTCTTCCTTCTTTAATTTCTTTTGAGAAAATTGTAGCATTGATCTTATCAGTTGCTTAACTAACACATTAATTCTCGATGAAATGAGTCTTTAACCCTGCATAATTAATTCTTAATAAATGAGTCTTTAACCCTGCATATTCAAATCATCATGTATGCAACCCAACTGGTTTATCATATGACAGTTTAAAGAAGATTTAGACAGTTTCAAGTTTCTCCATTAGAGACTCCTTAGTAATGGTAATGAGGATTACAATTTCCCCTCTGTTTGTTGAACGCTATTATTACTGGTAGCAAACTTTGTAATGTTAATATGGTGATTTATTTATGAAAATTATCTCTGTATCAGAGTTTTATTAGAATAAATGAACTCAACTTATTCCTAGAAATGGGAACAAAATAGCCAACATTTTAGAGGGTGTATTCAATTGAGACTTTTGAAAACATTGATAGATTTTTTTATGTGGATTTCGTGGATTTTTTAGAGATTTGTATGGAATTAATGGAAATCTTTTGTAGACTTTTCTAAACTTTCATTTTAGAGACTTTTGTAAAATTCAAAAGATTTTTAAA
>CAIGRF010369070.1:8441-22526 GCA_903798235.1 Fraxinus ornus | reverse complement strand
AAAAAAAAAAAAAAAAAAAAAAATTGTTGAAATTGACTCCTTACTTTGAGAGTAATAAAAAAAAATTAAATATTTTATAAACACTTCCCAAACGCATCAAATTACTTCTAATATAAATTATCAATGAAATGAAAGCATTAAAATCAACGTGAATGACATTTCTTCTCAACAACCATTCATCATCGTCAATTCGTCATTCTTCTAAATTCACTACATCTAAGTGTTCATATAAACTTATACATATATTTGCAAAGTTATATACATACTACAATTAATATAATTTATATTTCAAGACCTCATTTTTGTCACATCTTTAATAAATGTACTACTCGAAATATCCTACAAAATAATAAAAGTACGAACTCTGTAAATATTATCTACAAAATATTGCATAACTAACTTAGTAAATTGATCTAGTTTGGTGTTCTTATTTTTCTAAATAGTATACTTGTAGAGTAAATAATATTTAAAGGTCAGAAGTTACGATTTTTTCATTTATTTTTAAAAATTTTAAGGTCATATTAATTTGCAATAGTTTTGTTGATGTCTGTCTTGGCCAACTACTTTTATTTTGTCTCCTTTTGAGTCAACTCATATGTCCATTAATATTTAACATCCTTGCCATTGGACTGAAGCTATCCTATAAGATAGGGTTGCTTGATAGAAACGAAAAATAAAATTCTACCTTATTTTCATTGACTAACAAGAATGATTTGATTCTCATTTTTTCAATTCATTTTCAATTACACATTTTAAATTTGTTTTCTATTTTTTAACTACACGTTCATCAAAATTCATTTTCAATTACACATTTATAAATGATTAAATTTTATTTTCAACCAATGTACTCGTAAATATTATCCATCATTCGTTTGAATGTATTTATTAACTAAATCGTTTATAAATTATTTTCAAATGGAGACTAATTATGTTTATTTCAAGCACAGAAAATTTGACTTTGTTATTATTATAATATCATAGATAAATAACATTTAGTCGCATTGGGATGAAAATGCAAGTGCACGATCTTATCGACCGCCAAAGAATACTATAAGGTGTGTCTACTAGTCCACGAGAGAGAACTTAGGACTCAATCGAAATCAAATTTTATTAACCCTACTTAATTAGAACAATATATTTAGAGTTGATTTTAAACTAAAATTAAATGAATTAATCTCAACTAATGAAAATTCACTAGAGAAGAAGTGCTAAGAGTACACGATTTTTCCATAGTTAATCCTACTAAATCTTGCTTACCAAGTTAAGACAATATGCATTCATACAGTGATATCGGATCTCCCTAACTTATTTTACAATCTCTCTTAAGTCAAGCTAAAATTATCTTTTGTATACAAATTCATTGTATCTCTATATGAACTACGATATACAATAATCAACAAGAAAACTTGCAATCAAACCATGTAAAGCATATAAGAGTATTCCTGTATCTCATATCCGAATTCATAGTAATCATTATTCGAGCAACAAATAGATATATCACATCTAAGTCTCAATTTAAGCTCATGTTTGATTTAACTAAAAAATTGATTAAAATTTATGTCACAATCAGTAATTAATTTTAATGCATACATTTTAGGGGACCCATAACTTTTATTAATTTTTTTTTTTAAATCTACTAAAAATTTAATTTTTAGTTAAATCAAATAGTTGCTAAGAATATTAATGAATTCTGCAACTACTTTTGCTCATTCATCACATCAATAAACTCACAAAACTATTTGTTTGATGCATAAAGTATGAAATAGCTACAAAATATTTGTCGTCATAATGTCGTTGCAACATATAAAATAAAAGGACGACAAGTCAATTTGTCGCTTTACGATACAAATATTTGTTATTTTAAAGGTATAACTTTTGCTACCTATTCTATTTTGCAACACATACTCCTAAAGACAATAATAAGTCATGTCTATAACAAAATATGATTTACATTGCGTTTGATATGTTGCATAATTTATTTTAAGACATTCAACATTTGTAGTTCAATTTATTATGTAACAAGTGATATTTGTAATTAAATTTATTTTGCACTACAAAGAGTTTGTCTCGTCATGATTTGTGCAACGATGTATAATTGCTGCCTAATTTATTTCGTGATTATTCATTTATGTCGTGTATTTTATTTTACTACTTATAAAATTATTGCACAAATTTTTTGTGACAATGGATATTTATTTTTATGATAAGTTGTGCTTGTAGTTAAATTTATTTCGAGACACGGAGAGTTAATACAACCCACTTTATTAAAAATAGCTCATGACTTTATAAAAAGAATACTTCGATGTACAATTATCAAAACCTAAATGATTTCAAAATATATAAAAACTCGTATTATGATTAACCAAATAGATAAACACCAAATAATTATTTACAAACTTGATTAGCTCCAAAATAAAAATATATATATATATAAATAAATTATATTCTAGTAATTTCATGGTCGAACTACTTTGTCGTCACCAAACCTTTAAAAAAAGAAAATAAAACTAAGAAATGAAGAAATAGCAAATAATTCACGATACAACCAAATAACCTTCTTGAATCCAAGATATACTTTCAGCTCACCCTCAATCTATTATTTGGTTAAATGAGGATTCTTGTAAAGAAAAGCTCAACAACTTTAGTCAAAGATGAACATATAAAAAGTAGAGAAATATTAGTTAGAAGAAAAATATGTCAAATATCTCGCATTAACAAGGTAGATGATGCAAAATATTCAGGTTCATTTCCTATAAGTTGTCTGTGACTACAAATTTAAGGCAAAGTTCAAATGCGGAAAAATTAATAATGATCATTTAAACTTGAAAAAAGATAAGTTGTGTTATACTCTCTACAAGCACACAAGCTATATTGCATATTCTGAAACACAGATTCTTAATAATGAATAGACTACATCATAACTCAAAACTGTGCACATCACAATTCACACGTGCAGGTTATGTTACCCCTCACCACTAAGGCTCCAGTCAAAGTGCAATGTCGCGGTCCACGTGAAAAGAAAAGTCAATAATAACTCAATCGGTCAAATGCAAATAAGTCGAACAAAGACTGAAGCTCTTAAGCATCCCGAAGCACTACCAAAATGGTTGAAGCTGTTGAGTCGAAGCTCTTCTTCCGAAGTCCCTGAAGCTGAACATATCTCTTACAAGATATATAGACAATCGTTAGGAATTATTGATGTAACGTTTGTAATAAAAAATATCAGATTTGTCAACCCAATGTCTAAGGCGGCTGACATGTTGTCAATGAATTTATTGTATGGTAGATATACTGATGTGAGGCTTTAGTTAAGGAGATGAGACCACATGATTCTGAGATTCAACGGACATCACGTCGGCCAGAACATTAGAAATAGGTGATTTATGTAAATTGGAGGGGTTTTTCGGGTAAACCGATTGGTTATTGAAAGACTGATTCTAATATACAAGAAAACACTCAAGAAAAATACTCTCAAGAAACCTTCTTAGTTGTTCTATATTTATCAGTTTGATTTTCTGATTATTTACGCTTTATCAGTGATTGTTTGTTAGTGCATCTCCCGCGTTCACGTGTTATCATTCTCTCACCGGTACTCTGATCAAAATGCGTCGAAATTTGCTTAAGTTGGTATGAGTGGGCCTAGCATCTGTTGTCCACATATACGTTATATTTTTCGAGGTCAACAGATTAGCGCAGCTAGTGGAAAACCATACATTTCAACCACGAAAACCCTGTGGTAAAAAGCCAATTGGAAGCAACTCTTATAGTGGAATGATTTTCAAACCTTTGAAGAAATGAGTGTTTTTGAAGAAAGAACCATTGAGAAAGTCCCAAACTAACCGTTTTATTGAAAAAGGAATATCATTTGTCCAGAAAAACTTATTACCATGAGTTCAAACAATGAAGGATCTACACCACGAAGGAATAGGGAACACCCTGAAAAAGGGTTACCCTTGCATGCTATTCCAACAACTCGCCGTCGACCTCACCATCACAAACAAAGTGGATCTAGAATAACTGTTAGGCTCACTAGAAAGGTGGCAACCATGGTCGCAAATATGAGAGATATAACCCAGGAGAACATAGCTATGCATGAATTGTTGAGGAGCATGCAGGGCCAATGAGGATATACAATTCCTCCATATACAGCCCAAGGAAATGCATTCCACGACCCTTCACAAGGAAACTACTACCACGGACAAAAGAGTACCACCCCTTGGAATCCATTTTTCCCAAGACCTGAGGCTAATCTCCTTCCACAAAAATAGGTTCCCACTAACTAGGCCCAAGCATTGGGGACGAGCTGGGTTGGAGCCAACCCGTACAACTTTAGCATAACTCTAAAGAAATGATGAAGAGGCAGGCGAAGTCCCGTCTTGATAACGAACTTCCTAACGAAAAGCAGGCACGCTCAATAGGAGAAGGGGATATAAGTTCAATGTCATAGGGTATATTATTTTTTTTTCCTAAAATTTACCAAGTGGGATGTGTTTAAGCTTGAAGAAATTTTGGCTGCCCCCGAGCCACCCCGTCGTTTTTCCTACCCTCGTTGAGGGCAAAACACTTTGTCCGGCCCTAATAGCACGAACCAGGTCTGTCATATTTGTTATTAACACCCCCATCTCAGTAGCCATTTGGCTGAGATCTACATCCCCCAGTAGAATGTGAAGATGCCATCAAGTTTTTGAGTTCAAAGTGTTAAAATACTTACTAAATTCCCGAAGGACGATGGAGACAGTCTTCGAAAATTATGAAGGCCAAGGAAGGAGAAGAAAAAAGATTGAGAGATTTGGAGAATGAGATTGCTGATTGTGTAAATGGTAAACTCATTTTTTACCCCAAACTGTTGCCTTTTATAGGCAGGAGCTCTTAATCCCAACTGTTAGATGTCGATCCGGGTCATCTAACCGTTCATTTGAAATTTCAATATGAGCCATTCGATACATCGGACTATTCGTCTTCTACGGTCTAGATCAATCTGTCTGCATCAAGCGCTCTAATGCATCTTAATTTCGTAGGAAACAACAAATCATTTGGGTGCAATAATTATGGACACCTGGTCTTCCCAACGTTTAAAAAAAACTTGATTCGCTATAATTAATGAGTCAGAGCCTCGGAAAGTAGCAGAGGTACTTCACCTTAATCGCTTCCGGTAAGGCTTCAAAAATACAAGTAACTTTTGGAGAAGACAGCCTCAGACAAATTTGTCCTATTGACACACATCCAGATTATTCCAGAAATTTAGAGGTCACCAGGAACACAGCTTCGGACAATATGGACAAGTAATTAATTTAGATCAACTACTTTCAAATTCAAATTATAATATAAATATTTATACTTGGACTTGGGGACTATTGTGTTGTGTAAAAATCACCCATTGTGGTGTGTAAATACCACCCCCTAACAAAGATTTTCATAAAAGTCCATGCAATACATAAATAATCATGTGTAAACTTAGGGGACTATTGTTATGTCTCACCACCGAGGCTCCAATCAAAGTATCACGTCGCAGTCTACGTGGAAAGGATAATCAACAAAACCCTAATTGGTCAAATGCAAATAAGTCGAACAAAGTCTAAAGCTCTTAAGGGCCCCAAAGCAGAGCTCTAAAGTACTACCAAAATGGTTGAAGCTGTTGAGCTGAAGCTCTTATTCTGAAATCCCTGAAGCTGAAGCTGTCTCTTACAAGATTTTTGTAGACAATTTTTATGAATGATGGATGTAACATTTATAATAAAGAATGTCGGTGTGTCAACTTAATATCTAGGGCAACTGACCTGTTGTCAATGTATTTATTGTATGGTATACTTAGTGATGTGAGGCTTTAATCAAGGAGGTGAGGCCACATGGTTTTCATACAACGGAAACCATGTCGGTCAGAGCATTATAAATAGGCAGTCTTTGTAAATTGGAGGGGTTTTTCCGGGTCAACACATTGGTTATTGGAAGATTGATTCTAATATACAAGAAAAATACTCTAAAAAACCCTTCTTGCTTGTTCTATATTTATGAGTTTGATTTTCTAGTTATTTATGCTTTGTCGGTGATTGTTTGTTAGTATAATTATCTTGGTCACTACCGTCGGTGCTCGAATACTTTTGTCTCGCGCCGTAAAGCATATCTCGCATTCCTGTGTTATCCTTCTCTCTTCGGTACTTCAGTCAAAATGCGTCGAAACTTGCTTGAGCTGGCGTGAGTGGGCTCATCTGTTGTCCACATGATATGTGTTACATTTTTCGGGGTCAACGAGTTATAAACATAAAAATTACTAAATACATCACTTAAGTTTTAAAAAATCACTAATTGGCCTTCTAGGATGGAATAGAATTTCAAGTCCTTTAGTAACTTCAACAACAACAACACCAACCATGTGCAAGATGCAGATGGAAATAATTCAGTTTCTCTAAAAACGATATTTAATAAAACAAACCAAACAAATTCCATAATATAAACATTCTAAATCAACAAACTATGAAATAAAAGTCAACAAGAGAAAGGATAGAGAATTGACCCTTGATGGGCTGCAAGAGCCTAAGAGTAAAGTCGATGCCATTGTTGGTTCCATAAGCCAGATTTGCAGGGAGCCTCATGGTCCCAAAAGGACTTTCAGTTCTGCTGCATATATAAAATATACCAGCATAGTGCCATCTACAATCACAAACAAGGAAAATCATGAATGTCGCTCATTTAAAAACTTCATTTGGAAATCACGTAGGCGCATAATTGCTAAGAATCACAGAGTCAAAATGCTTGAAAATGTATAGTTCATTGCACAAACTATATAACTAGGAGATTGTATAAACGAAAGAAAAAATGGAAACCATAGAGTCAAAAAAAAAAAAAACCTACTTAGCTCAATATGTTTATTGATATTACCATTTAGTAGTACACTTGGTTCTCCATAAACTCTAAACAAAAACACTCAGCACTTGATGTCAATGATCAACATGTACTTCACTAAAACTTATGCAAGCATACTTCAAATCCATTTTTAGTTGTACAGATACAACCTTAGCGTACAACGGGATGTATGATTCAGTTACACATTGGCTTGTATTGCCTTCTAAGATTCTAATAGAGCTTTGTTGAACAATTTTTCTCGAATAATTTGATTCTTTCATCTCTGGGGGGGTAATTAGAATCCAATTTATGTAAAAGAGAATCTGTATTTGGCAAGTAGTGTATAGTGAAGGGAACTCATTCAACGTGGAGGTAAAGCCATCATAAGTGCTGGAATAGCTGGTTAATATACCTCTTTGAACTCTTCATTTGCATGTTCTTCGACTTGATTATGTAGTCTCTATTGTAGGTATACAACATATCAAGCTAAATAATTTGGAAAAATTATTAAAAAGACATTGAAAATATATGTGTCGGATGTATCTTCTTTTCTTTCCATGAGAATATATAATACGTAATATAGAATTGACCTCCTGTTCATATCACATAACTATCTGGAACTCTAAAACAAAATATAGAATTATATAGCATAATATAGGGATAGCAAAATTTCAAAGAAAAATCAAGTTTAAGAAAAAAAAAAAGAACTTCTTGTAACGTATTTGCAACAAAAGAACTTTTGTACTCATCAAATCTTCCTAGTCTTTTTGTAAAGTAAAATCAAAATCAAAAACCCAAAATTGGCACCTTCTGCACTTTGATGCCAACTTAAACCACATCATTGAAATGAAAAAAAGATATAACAAAGCAAATAAGCAATTTCACAAACATCTAAAAGAACAGAGCAAAACTATCTATCAGATTGATGATTTGAAGATGAACTAAAGAACACAGGTTCTCAATAGTTAATACTAAAAGTGAAGATAGAAGAGAGATAATACAGCCAACAAAAAAAAAGTTCAAGTGTTACCACCGTCGCAACCAGTCTCCTCATTCCATACCACAGTCAAACTTCATCGGCCCTTATTGTAGCCAACTCAACACAATCCCCACCCCTTGACTCTACAAAGATTTATGAGGTGAGAGTGTGCTCAAAGATATAGAGGGAGAGAGAGGTGGCGAAATAGGGTTGATAGAAAACGTTCCAATAGATCATATAAATGAATATGTTATTATAGTTATGTTGGGGGCGATGATGTAATTCGGTATGATTTCTTAATCGACATTGATCAATTGACTGAACTAAAAGTCAACCATAAAACTATTTGAGTCATTTGAAGCAACCTAATTTTATTAGTATTGCTCATGGTCCGTTTTCCTACTCCTTAAATGGCTTATAATGAACGACCCACTTAGTAATGCATTTAACCACTTATTGGGTTTTGGCCCATTATTACACCCTATGTGTTTATGCTGCTTCCTTTTGGCTGTGATCGTTAGCGTTATTGCTTTATCTTCTCTTTTGGTGAAAATCGACTCCTACTTTTTGCTCTCTTTATTGTGCCTTTCTTCTCCATTTCTTTGGCAGCAATAACATCTCTATTGTGTGTTCAAGTGGGCATTTCAAAGCAATCCGAGTCGGGTCGTATTTGGTACATTTTTTGGTCTCAACTTATTTGAGGTGTTGATTGATTGGAGTATATACTGAGCCCGAAAAAGCCTTGGCAATCTTTTCTTCCTCATAACAATTGGTATTAGAGAGTTGGTACAAGTCTTCAGATCCAAAATCGACCAAAAATTCAATTTCTCCAAATCGACCGAACCTACAACCTTAATTTCTAGCTAAACTAAAAAGCTTTTAGGCAAATGGAGGCCAGAACTGCTGAGTAGGTAGAGGTGCCACTAGGTGTATGGTGCATGATGGTGACGGCAATCAGCAATGGCGATGCATGGGCATTCCGACGGTGGCGCTTGGTGGCATGTTGGGTAGAAACTAGAGAAGCTTCATTCGGAAAATTTTCTCGTTTTATCATTCTAAACATATTGATAACTTTAATTTTGTGTTTCAGGTTATACTGTAAATCTGGGATGATTTTGCCCTGAACGTTTAGTTTGCAATCTTTGATCAGCTATGTTGATACGTTTACTGAAACTTTAGGGTGAATAATGGTGGCTTCAAAGCAGCAGATTCGCATATCTTAATTTTGTGGACCTTCAGTGTGGTTTGCTCTGATAAATTGGCTTATCTCATTTAATATCATGCACTAGTACGTCATCGTGTGGATTGACAATAAGATTGGAATTATTGTGTGGGGTAACCATTGCCTGTGCTAGAAATTAGGAACTACTTGATTGTTACGTGACTGAAGTATTTGCTTTTGATAAAATTAGTTTATTATCTTCATGATATACTATATGTGAAACTATTTTTTGTGATATCTTTTCTATTGCACTATTAATTTATTAGAATAGCTAAACCTTTCCCATTTGAACACTCATTTGATATTGAGATCGCGAATCTCACAAAACCGTGGAAATCTAAAACAGAGTATATTGTTTAGGACCCTATTTCTATTTTATATGGTTTAATTGTGATTCTGTGTATTTTTTTGATTGATTCTTAAAAATGATTATTCACAACTTTGATTTAGGAATTTTTAACGAAAAATGTGATTTTTCAATCCAGTAATAGAAAATATGAGGTATTTTTTTATTCAATAAAAGGTTTCAAAGGCTATTGATGACAATTTTTCGGCTGAATTTCCAAAAGATCAAAAAGAAGAAATCAATGAGCTTACTTACACTTTAATTATTTTACACTTGTGTGACATTGTTTTAAGAAAAGTAAGTAGGCTGAAAACCACTGAAGAACTTTTAAAAAAACTTAAAGACTTGTATTTGTTCAAATCTACTCCGAACAACCTTTACTTGAGCATTTTTCAGCTTTAAAATGGGTCTTTCAAAAGATTTTGATGACAATTTAGACGTATTTAACAAATTTGCTCAAGAAATTGTTAACTGTGAATAGACGATGTTTGAAACTTATAAGGCTATAATTTTGCTTAATTCTATACCTAACACTTATAAGAAAATCAAGAATACGATTAAGTATGGTAGGGACACATTGACACTTGACTCACTTAGAAGTAAGGAAATTGAGATTAATGCTGAAAAACATGATAAGAAAGTAGTGAGATTTACATAATAAGGGATAGAACTCAATTTAGGCGAAATAGTCATAATGGGTTCCAAAGTGGTAGTGAGTCAAGTAGTAATGAAAGTAAGAAAGAAGGACAAACGTAGATCTAGATCAAGATTTAGGATCAAGGTTAAGAAATGCTAATAATGTGGGAACACAAGGCATTTTATAAAAGACTGTTATAAAGAGAATGGTAAGTTAAAAGGTAAAGAGGAAGACAAAGTAAATATATTGTCCTTTGCTTCCAATGTTGATGATGGTGAAGTTTATATGATTACAAGTTTTTTTACTTATCCTGTTGAATTGAATCTAACTGCCAATTCTCATTTGCATGAGTGGAAACTTGATTCGGTGCAGTTTTTCATGTGACTTAACAAAAAGACTAGTTTGAAAACTTGCATGAATCAAATGATGGACGTGTTGTGCTATGTGGCAATTCTGCTTATACCGTTGTTGGGATTGGTGATATTATCTTAAAGTTAGAAGCTTGTTTTTTGTATACTTTAAAAGATGTTAGATACATTCTTGAATTATCTAGGAATTTAATTTCAATCGGAAAACTTGGAAAATCTGACTTCGCTGACAAAATTGGAAATGGAGTTTTGAATTAGTTAAGGATGCACTTGTTTCCATTAAGGAAACCAATAAAAATAATATTTATATCACTATAAGAAGTGATAACAAGTTCAAATTCCTCTATCTATTTTGCTAAGTCTTATCACACATATAAATGGCACAATAAACTAGCACATGTGGGTATTAAGAGGCTTAAACTTCTTTATATATAATGCAAAGTTACCATTATACCCCTTTTAAAATTAATGAAAATTGTGAAAAAAAAGTGGGTGGCCATGGCGAACGTTATATGAAATTGGTTGGCCATTGTGACATCTAATATAAAGTTGGTTGGTCATTGATGGATTTAACCCGTTTAGAAAATGATTAAGGGTGTACTTGTTTCCATTAAGGGAACCATGAAAAATGACATCTATATCGCTACTGAGAAACGATAAGGGGTTTAGGTTACTCTATCTCTTCTGTCATGGCTGATTACACACCTAAATTACACAATAGACTCGCACATGTGGGTATTAAGGAGCTTAAACTTCTTAATGAATAAGGTGTATTTGGTAATGATTGTTGTTTGACTTATCATTCTATGATCAATGTGTGCTTGTTAAGTATCATATAACTTCTTTTTTCATGTGTATTCATAAAACTAAAGGCATGATTGAATATATGCATTCAGACACTAGTAGGATCCTGCTAGTAACCCTACCTTGGGTGAAAATAGGTACTTCTTGTCTATTATTGATGATTACATGAGAAAAGTGTGGGTTTATATTTTAAAGGACAAGTCTGACACTTTCCACAGTTTTAATAATTGGAAAAAACAAGTTGAGAACCAAATTGGCAAAAAGATTAAGTTTTTGAGAATTGATAATGGCCTAGAGTTGTATAACAGTGAATGTGACAATATGTGCAAGGAAAATGGAATACAAGGCATAAGATTGTTCCTTACACTCCCCAACAAAATGGGGGTAACTGAAAGGATGAATAGAACCATACTTGATAACGTGCATTGTATAATATTAAGTTCTAGTGTTACAAAGTCATTTTGGGGCGAAGTTGTTTTGACTGCCTGTCATTTGATTAATTTGACTCTAGCGGCTATATTGAATGGTAATACTCCTCATGAAAAATGGTTGGGTGAGCTAAGTGATTATTTTGTGCTTAAAACTTTTGGTTGTGCTGCATTTTCTCGTCGGAGTGAGGGAAATCTTGAACGTAGAGCTAGAAAATGTTGTTCTAAGTTTACTACGAGGGATTCAAGGGTTACAGGTTATAGGATAGAAGTCAAAAGAGGGTTAAGATCATTGTGAGTAGAGAAGTCACATTCAATGAGAGTGAAATGATGTGCCTTAAAACTGAAATTACTTGTGAGTGATGAAAAATTAGGTGAAGAAATAGATCAGTTGAAGGTGGAGTTAAGAAAACTTAGCACATTTGTCCCTGCTACTCCTAATGAGGTGGAGACTCGGGTTCAGCAACTTGAAGTGGAAATAGAGAGGAAGTAGTGATAGAAGAGCATGAAAGATCTAAGTAAAGCTAAAAGAATCCTATGTATGGAAACTAAAAGAGATAGGTCAAATTCTGCTTGTTTTTACATCAGTCCTCTTATGTTTCAAAAGTGTTGAAAAAATTTAGCATGCATGAATGCAAACCTATTAATCATTATCATTTTTTATTATATAAAGATTAGGCTCCTTGTAATGAAAAATAAATAGAATACATGAGTAGGATCTCATACTCTAATGTGATTGGATCTATTATGTATTTGATGGTTTAGACTAGATCGAATTTAGCTTTTGTTGTCAGTACTCTGAGTAGGTACATGTCTAATCCGGGTCTCGAGCATTGGGAAACCTTAAAGTAGATGTTAAGGTATTTAAAGGGGACTAGTGATGTATGTCTAAAGTTTGGTGCTAATAAAGAATGTGTAAAATTGAAGGGTTTTGTAGATGCTGACTATGTGGGGGATAGGGATAATAGAAAATTTACTTCTTGATATGTGTTTACTTTTTCTAACTCTTGCATTAGTTGGAAATCACAACTACAACACATAGTTGCACTATCTATTACAGAATCAGAATATATTGCTACCACTAAAGCAATTAAAGAGGATGTGATTTAGAGGTTTATTTCATGAACTTTGTGTCTTAAATGATAATGTAGTAGTATATTTAGACCGTCATTTTCTATACATCTATGAAAAAATCCTATTTTTCATGAATGTACCAAACACATTTATATTAGACTACATTTCATTAGAGATATTGTGTCACAAGAAGTGGTAAGACCTGAAAAAGTCCATACACAAAATAACCCCTCAAACATGGGCATTAAAGTGTTGCCATTGCTAAAGTTTAGAAGTTCCTAGGATCTTCTAAACATCAGAGGAGGTAAATAATTTTCAATTTTATCGGTTCTTATTTTTTGGAATTGTCACTAATGGGTAATGTTGGGTTTTTGATACCCAATAAATCCCGATTTTCTATACCCAATAAACCGATGTTGAAAAATTTATATTGACACCTTAGTGATGGCTCGACCCAAAAATAACTTGGGGCCACTAGAAGCAACTTAATTGAGTTAATATTGCTCGTGATCCAACACTCGTGGATGGCCTAAAGTTGTGGTTATTAGTTGGATTGTGATATATGGTGGTCCATTTAGTGAAGTTTAGCCCAATTGAAGTGACCTAACTAGTGTTATATATATCCATCTCTTTCCACCCGTCTGGGGGTATGTTGATTTTTGAGAAAGAGAGAAAAACGTGAGGTTTGTCTGATTTTGGTTCTTCTTCCTTGAGGTTCCAATTTCTACTCTATTTTCTCTTCCTTTGTAACTTTCAAACCAATCGCCAAGTGTATCCTTTGTGGGTGAGTAAACTTGTGGCAACCAAGTGTATAAAGTTGTGGGTCGAGACTCATCGGTTGGTGTGTATTTTGGTTTATTAAACTGAGCTCGAGTCAAGATTTCTCGAAGATTTCTATGACAAGTAATAATGTTTTCTTGCATGTCATTTGGTACCAAGGTGGAGGTTTATTGGACAATTTGTTGTCGAACGACCTCTCAGGCGATGATGTAACTCAGTATATTTTCTCAATTGGCATTGACCAATTGACTGAACTAAAAGTCAACTCCTCAAAATGATACGATTTGACCCTAAAACCATTTGAGTCATTTGAAGCAACCTAACTTTATTAGTGTTTCTCATGGCTTGTTTCCCAACTCCTTAGATGGCTTATAATGAACAACCTACTTAGTAATGCATTTAACCACTTATTAGGCTTTGGCCCATTATTACACCATTGGGTCCGTTTGATTGCAAATGTGGAAAATGAGTGGAAAGAAAATATTTTATTGGGAATTGAATTGTCTAGAATTTGTTTTACTGGGAATTGTAATTAATTGTGTTTGATTGGTATAATTTTCTACTTGTAAAATGTTGAAAGTTTGGTATCCGTTTGGTTTCGTTTTTT
>CAIGRF010369012.1:12791-29390 GCA_903798235.1 Fraxinus ornus | reverse complement strand
TCGGACCGCTTACACCCCTACTTGCAAGGCCTCATCTTCGTCTATCAGCACCTCCACCATATAAGTCCACATCCTAGATTTTGTATTAGAGAACCATGCAAGGCCTCATCCTGGCCTATGTATTGCCTCTACTATGCCCTCATCCTTGGCCTATTTAATAGTACCAGGCAAGCTCTCATCTTGCTTTGTGCATCAACAACACTGCCATACAAGGTTTCATTTTCACCTACAGATCAAGGCTATTACCATGCAATGCGTCATCTACACCTATTCAATGCGTCATCTACGCCTCTGCTAAGCAAGGCCTCATCCTGGCCTATTCATCAGCTTCTCCACCATGCAAGGCCTCATATTCGCCTATGCATCAATGCCTCCGCTATGCAAGATCTCATCCTCACAATTGAAATAGTACTTTGCAATATAAAACCTCATCATTGTATGGGCCTCATCTTCGTTGATGCATCAACTCTTCTGCTTTGCAAGGCTTCATCGTGGCTTATGCATCAGCATCTCTACCATGCTTGTGGACGAAACATTGTGACTACTTGCTCAAACCATTGTGGACGAAACATTGATCATGGTAAGCAACGAGACACATTACATGTTGGGTATGGGAGCTGAAACGAAATGGAACAACTTAATTTAAGCAATGGACAGAGAGACTGAAAGGAACAACTATGCGGCCGCATAGTTGTTCAAGGCATGCGACCGTATGCCCTTTACCGAACCTAAAGAGGAGGATCAGAAATGGTCTCTGCAACCACATAGAATTATACTATGCGGCCATATAGTATATTTCTAGCCACAAATTTTTCAAATTTCACGTAATCTTCTATTTTAGTTAAAACTCTTGTATGATATATTTTTGATATATTTAATACTTAATTCCATTTTTAAGTAGGTTTTATGGTTTCCGTATAAATATGACTCATTCTACTCATTTTAAATAGACAATTACTGAGAGATTTATTGTAAGACATGATTTCTTTATTCTTATTCTTTATCCAATTAATTCTGAACTTATCAAGATTATTTTTTGTAGCGTTCAAACAAATCGAATGAGATTCTTGAGTCTTGTAATCACAGGGGTCAGCAATTGTATTAGTTATTTGATTCAATATTTCTGAATACATTGATTCTTGGCATTCTTGGGTTGAATCAATCTTGTATGGGTTTCATAACTATTATTGCTATGTGGGTTAGCATCAGTTTGTAACAGATTAAGGCTCCAAAAATCAAGGTTATATCCCTTTTTTTTTTTGAGTCTTTCTTTTTCATTCAGCATTCTTCTATTTTTTCGTCTCCAATACATAAAATCCCAAAACATATTTGTGTGCTAATTAGCATCCAAATTAGTTTTTGTTTCTTTTGCTGGTATCTAGTTGAATTTTCAGACAAAAAACAAACAAAAATTCGGAAAACTGCCAACATCATACAATTTCATTTTTTTAGTAAAAAAAAATTCCAAATTCAAAAGCTCCAATTCGAATTCAATAAGTGCGTCTTGAATGTACCCGTAGCATTTCATTCAAAGTTCAAATTCCTACCTTCTGGAATCATTCTAGATCACTTTCCTTACTCAATTTTTTGTTTGGATTCCACAAGAGTTAAATTTTGATTGAGATCGAATTAATTCTTTAAAGCACTTGCAAGAAAGCATTGAGTGGAAAAAGGTAGAGTGGTGAGACTAATAGAGGGAAAAAAGCTAAATTGAGTGATACGCGAGTGTACACACGTGAGGTAAATATTAAACGAGATTTAGGATGTCTGACAAGGACGAATTTACTTCAAGCGGAAGAATAGTCAAGTCATCATGATGGAGGAAGTGATACGACGACTTGAAAGGTTGTTTGGTGATATGAGAGATAGATTGGACATGCAAGAGGCATGGATGGAGAGGTAAGACATATTGCTTGCTAATTTACATAGAGAACAACCTAGAGAATTTCTTAACACAAGGAGTAAGATCATAGAGTGGATTTTTTTTGGTAAATGTGTAGCGGATAATGACATTAATATGCATTGGTGATGTCGATTTAGGAAGAATAAGGGATAGATGAGTTACGCATGAAAGGAGGGGTGGAGATCCTGTTGGAGATGGTGTTGATAGAAGTATAAGAAATATCAAAATGATAATTCCTAGAAACTAGAGTTGATATTTGATTGCCACAACTACTCGAAGAAAAATTGTAAAGCCTCTGCCAAGGTTCTCGGATTATGGAGGATGATCACAAAAAGATTGAGATTACTATGATAAGAGCGAATATTGATGAGGATAGGGAGGCCACCATGACCCGATATTCATTGGATTCGTCGGGTTCTAACTCTTCTTGAAAACCGAATTGGGATGATAATAGAGGAGATGGAGTTGTTTCGAGTAGTAAGACCGAACCACCAACGGGAAAGGAGGAAGGTGTTAGCAAAATTACTCCCAAAACGGACTCCCAACCTTCTAAGAATGGGGATATCAAATGCTTTAGATGTTTGGGATCGGGGTACATTTCTTCTCAATATCCAAACAAAACGACAATAATTTTGTATGACAGTGGAGAAGTGGTGAGTGATAATGATGGTGATGGTGATAGTGATGGTGATGGTATGCCCGCATTAGACAGTGCTAGTGATGGTGATGAGTAGAGTACCCACTAGGAGGTGAGTTGTGGTGATGTGTGCTCTCAATACACAAATCAAATAGGATGATGTGGAGCAACAAAGGGAGAACATATTTCATACGAGATGACATGTCAACAACAAGGTATGTAGTATGATTATTGATGGGGTAGTTGTAATAATATTGCTAGTACTACACTTGTTGAGAAATTAGGATTGACTGCGATAAAACTTCCTAAGCCATAATTATCATGATGCATGTGTGATGTGGTTTCGATGCACGTTGGGTACATTTTGTTGGGAAGACCATGATAGTATGATAGGAAGGTTAAACATGATGGATTCAAGAATAGGTGGTACAACTTTGTAAAAGATGGGAGGTCTATGAGGACCAACTGAGATTGAGAGGTGAGGAAGAAAAGAAAAACAAAAAAATGCTGAAGGAGATTAGGAGAGAAGATAGTGAGGTGGCTAATTGTGAGAAAAAAAGAGTAGAGCCACAAGAGAGAAAATAAAGAGAGTCTATTGAGAGGAGAGAAAAATCAAAAGTAAGTTTCTATGCAAAAAAATGTGAGATTGAGAGGTTTTTAGTGAGAACTAACTAACCTATCCTCAGCTTGGATTTTTTTTTTTTTTTTTTTATTGCAGGAACTCAAAGACTCGTTCCATGAAAACTTATTTAGTTGGAAGGTAATCCATTGAGTATCCAATTGATTTGATACGAGTGGAGAATTTGATAAGCATTGAAGGAAAAGCATTCAACCATGGCATGGTAAAGAATCAATACTCCATACATAAGTTAGCTGTGTAACACGTAGAAATATCTTTTCACATGGGGCATATACTTTTACACATATTAATGCATCTAATATTTCTATGAGAATAATATTCATAGGCAATCAACTATTAGTTAATGATATTATAGTATGTTGCAAGAAATTAATTGAGCATGATAGACATTTGGGGTGAATTGTTGGTGATTTGAGGCATGAGAATCTATATTTCAATCTTGTAGTCCTTAACTATTTTGGTTCGAATTTATAGAATATGTTGGGAACCAATTTAATATCCCTTACTACTTGTACTACATGATTTGATATGATTTATGGCTTAAATCCATTAACTTTGTTTGATTTAAATTATCCTTTAACTATTATTGTAAGTTGTAGCTTAGATAGAAAGCGGGTGATTAAATTATATGCATATCAAGGTAGCAAAAGGAAAAGGCGTAAAGTATACGAACGAAGGGATTGAGTTTGGGTGCTTAGGCAAAAATGGTTTGTTCAAATGCAAAAAAGGTCAAGCATACATCATAGAGAAGATGGACTATTCCACGTCAATGAAAAAATTGAAACCAATGGCTACAATTTGGATCTTCAAGGTAAGTTTATGATAATTTGCATCTTTGTTGTTTCCTATCTTTTTCTCTTTGATATAGGTACAGATTCAAGATCGAATGATGTGATCCATGATACGAGGGCAAGTTCAGGCAATGATACAATGATTGTTGACTATGACTAGGTCATGAGCGAAGCAGGTCAAAGAAGCAATGAGACTATTTGCTCAAACCACGGTGGACGAAACATTGATCACGACAAGCAACGGGACAATTTTTATGTTGGGAAATGGGAATTGAAACAAAGTGGAGCAACTTAATTCAAGCCATTGACGGAGAGACTGGAAGGAAATAGTTGTTCAGGGCATGCGGCCGCATGTCCTTTTATCGAAACCAAATAGGAGGATCAAAAATGGTCTATGCGACCGCATAGAATTACACTATGTGGTCGCATAGTATATTTTCCGATCGAGAATTTTTCAAATTTCGCGTAACCTTCTATTTTAGTTAAAACTCTTGTATGGTATATTTTTTTTTTATATCTTTTAAGATTTAATTCCATTTTTTAAGTAGGTTTTATGTGTCCCATATATATAGGACTCATTCTATTAATTGTAAATAGACAATTATTAAGAGATTTATTACTTTCGTCTTATTATTCATCCAAGTAATTCTGAACTGATTATGATTATTTCTTGTGGCGTTCAAACAAATCGAGTGATATTCTTGAGTCTTGTAATCATGGGTCAACATATTGTCGGCGATTGTGTTGGTTCCTTGGTTCAATATTTTTCGAATCAAGTTTAAATATTGATTCTTGACTTTCTTGGGTTGAATCAATCTTTTGTGGGTTTCAAAGCTACTATTGCTACGTGGATTTACATCGATTTCATACTAATAGATGCATCAGCACTTCTACCATACAAGACCTCATCTTCGCCTATGCATCAGTGCCTTTGCCATGAAGGCTTCGTCTTCACCTATATATCAGTGCCTCCGCCACTTAATGCTCATCAAGGCTCATCCATTAGAGCTTCCGCTAGGCAAGGCCATCTCTTAGCCTATGTATTGGCCTCTACCACGCAAGGCCCCTATACATCAATGGCTTCGCCATCTAAGGCCATAGTCTCTACCATGCAATCTTCATCATGACTTATGCAATAGCACTGTCGCCATGCAAGCGGGCCTATGAATTAGGGTTTTCGCCATGCATGGCCTCATCTAGGACTTTGCATTAGCAACCTCGCTATGTAAGGTCTCATCTTTGATAATGAATCTGCGCTTCCACCATGGAAGGCCTCATCTTGGCCTAGGCCTATGTGTCAGCTCTTCCACTGTATAAATAAAAATATGCTGCTTTGTCTTTTTCTTCAATAAAAATATGTTGCTTTATTTACATAGTTATCAATATCAAAACTTCAAGAAATTTTAAGGAAAGTTAGGAAAATTCTTACGGTATGACATATCTAAAAATCGGCTTCTGTTGACAACATATGATGTACTAAAATATTTTTCAAAACCCCACAGTGATTCAATTTGGAAGATAACCAGTGATGTTTACTTTAAGTGATATATAAAATTTTACAGATACTGGATTGATTTAATTTCAAGTTTATGCAGTAGCTAACCCATGAGGCCAACAAACCTCACTAGTTTCGTCCGAAAATTCCAAATAACGAATTAACGATTGAGTTATGAATTCTTGAAACCAAGGGCAGAAGCTGAAATTTTAATAAATCAGCAACACTAAATCCTATCGCTAACATTTTTGTGATAAACGATAGTTTGTAAGTTAATTTCTATAACATATAAGTACTTTTAAACATGACTTATTCATAAAAACATTCTTAGAATAGATCCACACATGATGTTCACAGAAATCTATTTATTAAAAAACATAAACGTTTCATTATTGAATTAAAATTAAGTCACCGGCTTCTCCATAGCACGTGGCATCTTCATCTACCATCATTCGTACCCAAGCAAAGCAAATCAACTTGTAGGAAGGAATTAACCCATGAGTTTGAAACTCGATAGATATCATCGGTGCATTTCGTTAGAAAATTCGAACTATAGATTCATATCGTAGCACATAGATGGATTTCCGGAAAAATCCAATTTCTATAGAATTATTATAACACATAAAGCCGGAGAATGATTGTTCAAACTATGGTAGTGCCGACGCACCGTACCCGAAAGCACCAATTCATTCATACTTTAACTAAAAAATTATTTTATTGAAGAATCTGTGGTTGAAAATGAGTAGAATAATGAGAATGAAAATTTTAATATGTACCAAATAGGAGTATATTATAAACAGTTTTATAAAACATTTACGTAATAAAAAAAAATAATGAAAATGAACTATTCATATGACTATAACTTATCTCTCTATGAATGCCCACTAATAAAACAATTATTACATCCAATTAATTTGGTATAATTGTTCTTAATGTGCAAAAATAAGGATTTTTTTAAATAAAAAATAATTTTATAAAAATACTTTGTAAAAACATATGCACGGTGATTCGAACATGGATTGTCTATATGAGATACCATACAGATGACCACTATGGCAACCCTATTATTCATTAAATCTTTGTAATCAAATTTACTTAAACTTAATGTCTTAAATTGTTGGGTTTCTAAATAACTTACGGCTTGTACTTTCATAACCTTAAATGGATCGAGCTTCGATAGCTCGTTTCTTAAATGGGCTACATCAACCAACTTAAGAATATAAAATTCGGGTCCTTAGATCCCTCACATCTTAAAAAAAAAAAATTGTCCTCGAAATTACTTTAAATTAAACAAATAGTGTCGGATATTTGGCTTTAATTTTTGCTTCTGTTTCCCAAGTGACTTCTTCTATCCCGTGATGTCACCACTAAACCTTAACTAATGGAATTTCTTTAGTCCTTAATTTATGTACCTTCGTATCCAAAATAGCCATTGGAACTTCTTCGTATGTGTTATAGGCCTTCAGAGGCCCTCCACCTCATCCTTCCAGTCCATCCACCACATGTGCACGAACTGAATTCATACTATCATGTGGCGGACGAACTGAATCTGTATCGAGGTGAACTGAATTTATATTGGATGAATAGAATACAATACCTGAACTGAAACGTTGCTCACCTCGTAGGTGATCCTAACTCATCTGCCACACAAATGGATGCAAAGGCCACACTTCGCATTCCCCACACCCCATACTCACTTCCCCGCTCCTACCAAGATCTTTTGTGAGAGGATCTCTCCAAAATCAAATCCTTAGCTTGGTTGATGGGACGTGTGGTAGACACCAAACGACCAATTCACAGTGATATGTCAAGAAACATTTAATACCCCACCTACGGATGGACTGATTGACACCTATAAAGGGATGGTCTTCCCTCATTAAGGTAGATGGGGGGACTCCTTTCTTTCTCCCTAGCTTTTAGCCTTAAACATAATCTTCAAACTTTAGAAACCACACACTTACACATACAACCATGTTTCATTGATCACCTCACCACCGAACGTCATTCCTTGGATTACGAAATCACTAACTTGACTGTCGGAGTGCTTGCGGCAGCTTTCACCTCCACTGAAAAAGGCCACGAGTGACTAAAGGTATGTTATCATACGCAGGAAGGAGCTTACGTAAAGTATTATCCTGTTGGCCATGTGTCATGACCATTTATCGAGGTCAACAAATTGGAGCCATCTGTGGAAACATTACTGTAACCACGCATACCCCCCCACAAGAGAAAAAGCTTATTGAAATTTTTGGTTGATATTCCCCCTTGAAAAAGGGATTTGTTCTTGAGAAAGAACAAGTGGAAGCTGTAAACTAAGTTTTCATTATTTGGAAGAAGAGAATTTGCAACTCCGAACCCATGAGTTTCAGAAACGAAGAAGTGAATCCGAGGAGAGTCAGGGAGATCTCTGAAGAAGAGATCATCTGAAAAAATGTCACACACAAGCGGCCCCATCATCAATATTGCAGGGGTGAAAGAACTGCGATGCGACTGATTGTCGAAGTGGCTCGTATGGCTAGTAACATGAGGAACATTGCAGCCCAAAATGCAGACATGCAATAACTGCTCATGCAAGTACAAAACTAAGGAGGTTTCCAAGCCCATCAAAATCTTCCTCAATCAGTTCATGATGAACAAGCTGAAGCAGAGCCGAGCCGAGCCGAAGGATCCATTCGAGCCTACAAAAAGAGGCTCCGGTTGAAAGAGAAGTGGAAGTCGATACTTCCATCTACACTCTCCCCCTAGTTGATGCTCAAGTGGGAGGAAACAACTTTTTCTCGGATTATGAAGAACGGCCTTAGAGGTCCCCAAGCATGTTTGATTGGATCGGACAAATGCTTAGAAATAGGGATCAATGCACCCATCAAACAGTTCGCCCGCAAGAGCAAATACAAAGCCAAGAATTCAGGCTCCTCCACCTATAAATAAGAGAGAGAGAGAGAGAGAGAGAGAGAGAGAGAGAGAGAGAGAGGATGAGATGAGATCTCGTGGATTGGGAGAACCGAGGTAGAACATCACTACAGCCACCTCGTCTTTTAGCAGATGGGAATGATTCCGACAAGCCATGTCAGTCTTATGAGCTTGATGATGATGATGATGATTGATGATCCATTTCTCTAAGGAGCTTTGCATCTTTCCCATACCACAGAACTTTGTTCTCCCCAAAAATCCTAAATATGAAGGAAAATGTGGCCCAGAAAACACATCAACAAGTATAAAACAGAAATGAGTCTTCGAGGCACTTCGCCTACTTTGAAATACAAGGCCTTTCACTTAACACTTGGTGGCATGCCGAAGTGTGGTCTAGTAGGTTGGCACCTTTTAGTATTAGGAGCTGGCCAGACCTTATGATGGAGATCAAGGTGGTCAAGGTGCTGACTGTGCTAACCAAGATGATGCTCCCAAATATTCTCAAGATCCTTTGAAAGGAATTGGTGGTCCAATAACTAGGGCAAAGACAAAGAGGATGAAAGAGGCTTTGCAAGGTTTGATCAGGGAAGTGCAATACAAAGAGGTGGTGCTAGAAGATTCTAGAACTAAATTCGAAGATTCCAAAGCTTTACCAAGGATGGTCACTTATCTTTTGTGCAAGTGATAGTATGGAAGGACAAGAAGAGTACAAGGGTTATTTAGGAATTTTCATTTTTTTTGTCTTTAATTAACTATGGGCTCTTTGATGTTTTGATCAATTAGGCCCAATTAGGACCATTTCGTTTTCTTTCTTCACTTAGCTAGGTTTTATGTTTAAAAGGGGCATCCATGATATTTTGTAAAGGGAAACCGTTTTTTTATGAAGCTTAGGGAGAAAGCTCTTGCTTTTCCCTTCTTGTGTTCTTAATTGAATGCTAGAATTCGACTTATCAAAGGAGTGATCAACCTTTGTAGCATCTCAAGGTTTGGGTTTTAAGGACTTTGTTTCCTTAAGGTTCTAATCTGATCTTCCTCATTTCATCAAATTCATAACAGCTGGTTTTTGTTCCTTTTTCCATTGAATTTGTGAGTTTTCAGAAAGGGGTAACTATCACTTTAAGAAAGCATTTTTGAACCAATACTCATCAATGAAGGAAAGAAGGAGAGGCGCAAATCCAGCTCATCCAAGATACGAGGCTAGATGTAGGGGAGACTTTAAAAAGTTACCTCTCCCATTTTACTGATTAAATAACCTACTGCGAGCAAGTCACGGACAAAGAAGCCCTATTAGCCCCAAAAGGAGGACTGAATATACGCTGTTTTGGAGAGATGTCCAAAGTAAAAACCCCTCCACCTACGACGAAGAGGTAGAACTGATGAAAATTGAAATTGTCATTGAAGAGATTATTGATCATAGGAATAGGGCGGCGTAGGGACTTCTCCCCATCTCAAAGGCAGATCGGTAGAGGGCATACCTCACAAATCATTAGCCAGTAGTAGACTCGAGTTGGGCACATTGTGGCTCCCACTTCGAGATAGGCGTTGGCTACAACTACTTTGAATATTGGACTGACACTGCCTTACGAAAATGTTGGACCTGGTGATAATGTTACAGATGGAGCTCCTGGGTGACCCTCTACTGAAAGAGGGGAATAGATGGAAGGAGAAACAAGCTTCAAGAGGAACCACGACCTTATTGTGCGTTCTACCATTTTAATAGCCCTGATACACGTGAGTGTCGGGAGGCCGTCGGTCTGCAAGGAGCAACCCTCATAACACAAGGGAAAACCACCATCAGAAGGAAGCTCCAAGACATAATACTCTAAGAAGGGATAAGACGAGGTGACATTCACCTCGACACAATAGAAATGAGGACTGAGAAAGACCTAGGGACGGACATCGATCGTGAAGACAACCTGGTATCGTAAATGAAAACCAACCCATTCGAGAAAATGACACAATCATTGTGGGACCACATGTAGGAGGTGAGTCTAGAAATACACAAAGAAATTATACCATGGAGGCTAAAGACTATAGTGAATCAGTCCCCAAAGAGTGAGGCCAGCAGAGCCCATCACATTCACCCAGAAAGATGCGGTTGGTATACACTACCCCCACTGAGACGCACTGGTAGTAAGAGCTGTAGTGGCTCGAAATGGACTAAAACACATGTTGGTAGACAACGAAAGTTCAGTCAACATTTTGTTCGATTCTGCTTATGGTAAAATGGTAGTCAACCATGAACTCACCCCCATGACTTTTCATTTGTATCGATTCACAGAGGATAGCATCATTCCAAGAGGAACAATTACCCTGGTTATTGAAATGGGAACCCCACCTCTAATAGCACATACTTCATGGAATTCCTGGTGGTTGACCATCGGCCTGCATACCACGGTGTATTAGGGAGATCGCTTCGAAAGAATTATGGGCTATCATCTCCATCCATCACTTATGCATGAAATTCCCTACTGAATGAGGAATAGCCACTGTCCGAGGTGATCAGATGGGCTCAAGAGAGTGTTACCTTAACTCCTTAAGAAAGGTTGAACCCCGAGGAGTTAACTCCAAAATGTCCAACGCCCTTGAAGAAGGGAAAACCCCTGCGCAAGGAAAAGATGTCGAGATGGCAGAAGCTTTTGTACAGGGCCGACCTAAAAGGTAGCCCTGGACGAACTGGATCCCCGAATCATTGAATCCGAATAACAAACCGCTCCAACAGAGAAATTGGAAAGTTTTCCGTTGGATCCCCAAGACACCTCTACAGTTCTACAAGTGGGAAAAGATTTGGGATACGAAGTGAAGGAAAGACTTCCTTCGCAAAAACTCAGACATCTTTGCATGGAAACATGAGAACATGATCGGAATAGACCCAAGAGTTAGTTTCCACCACTTATGAATTGATCCAAACTAAACCCCGTATAGGCCGAAAAGGAGAGCACTAAATGTGGAGAGGTACAATGCTTTGAAAGAAGAAGTAGAGAAACTGATTAGCAATGAATTCATCAGGGAAGCCACCTATCCGAAGTGGATATCCAATCCTATGGTGGTGAAGAAACACAATGGCAAGTAGACAGAGCATTTTTTTTCCAATCTCAATCAGGCATGCCCAAAGGACAGGTGGAATCCACTTCCTCGAATAGATCAATTGGTACATTCAACTACTGGACACGAGCTAATAAGCTTTATAGACGCTTATTCGGGTTATAATCAAATTCTCATGTATCCAAAGGACGAGGACAACACTTCTTTCATCACGGATAGGGGACTATATTGTTATAAAATGATGCCCTTTAGGTTGAAGAAAGCTTGAGCCACCTATTAGAGGCTAGTAAACAAGATGTTTGCTGATCAACTCGGCAAGACGATGGAAGTCTATGTTGACTTGCTTGTAAAGAGCCTCCAAGCAAGAGACCACGTGAAGTACTTAGATGAGGCTTTCCAAATTCTAAGGAAATATAGAATGAGGCTGAATCCCCTTAAGTGTGCATTTGGTGTAGCATCCGGTAAGTTCCTGGGATACATTGTGAAGCAGAGAGGATTTGAAGCGAATCCAGAAAAGATTATAGCTTTGAACGAGATGAGGCCACCTCAAAAGCCTAAGGAGGTGCAACGACTTACTGGGAGGGTGGCCGCACTCAACCACTTCATATCAAAGGCCAGAGAGAAGTTCATTCCATTCTTTAAGGTTCTCAAAAGAGGAAAGAGATTTCAATAGACACAAGAGTGTGACGAGGCATTCCAGGCATTTAAAGGCTACCTCGGACAAGCTCTCCTCCTATCCAAACATAAGGTGGGCAAACCTTTGTGGCTTTACCTAGCTGTGTCCGAAGATGCTATCAGCTCACTTTTTGTAAGGGAAGAAGAGGCATACCAGTTGCCCATCTACTACATAAGCAAAGCCTTGTTACCGACAAAGGTACGATACCCGGACATGGAGAAGCTCGCCCTTTCTTTGGTCACCTCTTCTCGAAAGTTGAGACCATACTTCCTGTATATTACGTCAGCAAAGCCTTCTTACCGGCGGAAACACGGTATACGGACATGGAGAATTTGGCTCTGTCACTCATGGTAGCGTCAAGGAAGCTATGACCATACTTCCAGGCCCACAACATTCATGTACTAACGACCTTTCCATTAAAGTAAGTTCTCCAGAAGCTAGATGCCTTAGGAAAGCTATTGAAATGGGCAGTTGAGCTAAGTGAGTTCAATTTAATATATAAACCAAGAGCGACGATTAAAGGTTAGGCCCTATCAGACTTTGTGGCTGAATTTGCTAGGGCCACTGAAATAGAAGTATATATGGAACCGATGGAGCCCCCCACTTGGAACTTCTTTGTTGAAGGGTCGTTTGGAGAAGATGGCTCAGGGGCTGGAGTAGTCTTGAAGAGCCATGAGGGCCATAAGCTTAACTGTGTAGTAAGGCTTGGGTTCAAAGCATCCAACAATGTAGCCGAATATGAAGCGCTCCTACCAGGCCTTCATTTGGCTAAGGAATTGCAAGTGAAAAAGGTTGGCCATCAACAGCGATTCACAGTTTGTGGTAAACTAAGTCAATCACAATTTTGTTGCCAGAGACAAACACATGTCAGCATACCTGAAATTAGTCATGAATTTCCCCCCTAATTATAAAAAATCGTCATTTGGAGAACTCCCACTTTGAATCTCAGTCGAAGCTGGCCTCCTTAAAGTGGTTCCCATAGAACATCTAGCTGGACCCTTTATAACAAAGGAGGAAGAGGTGATGTGGATTGAAGACACCCCATTATGGATGCAACCTATTGTTGCTTTCCTCAAAGAACAGATCGTCCCAGGCAATGAAGCTGAAGCTCGTCGACTTCGAAGAAGGACTGCCCACTTCATTCTGTAGGGTGATGTGTTATACAAGCAAGGTTTCTCATCACCCCTCCTTAGAGGCACAAGAGCTAAAGAAGCGAACTATATCCTAAGAGAAATCCACGAGGGAGTTTGCGGCAACCACTCTAAAGGGTCGGCACTAGCACATAAGGTACTCAAACAAGGGCATTATTGGCCCACCTTGGAAAGGAACTCAATGCAATTTGCACGTAAAATGCAATAAAAGTAAGTGTTTCTCCAATGGGCAAAGATAACCTTCACAAGAACTCGCAGTTGTATCAAGCCCTTGGCCATTTGCTAAATGAGAAATTGATTTCATAGGCCCACTGCCCAAGGAGAGGGGGAATACATGGTTCGCCATCGTAGTAATTGACTATTAGTGAAATGGATCGAAGCCGAACCTTTGGTTAAGATAATTGAAGCGAACACTTCCAAGTTCCTTTGGAAGAATATCATATGCAGGTTCGGTATCCCCCACTCTGTTGTTTCAGATAATGGGAAGTAGCTCGACAACAAGAATATCAAAGATTTGTGTAATTAGCTCAGAATTAGGAAGCACTTCTCAACACCTCATCATCCCAAGCAAATGGGCAAGTTGAAGCGGTCAACAAAATCATCAAGCTCACATTGAAGAGAAAGCCGACGCCTCAAAGGAGGCGTGGGTTCATGAATTTCCCCAAGTCCATTGGGCCATACGGACACCCAGCGGGACTGTAATCGGAGAGACTCCATTCTCCATGACTTATGAGGTTGAGGCTATGAGCCCGGTGGAATTCGGAGTACCTTCACCTCATTGCATCCATTTCAATGAAGTAAACAATAATGAACTAAGAAAGTTCGAACTGAACTCCTTGAGGAGAAAATGGGTGCCTCTTAGGTGAATCTCACTTCTTACCAGAGCAAAATGATGCATTACTACAATGCCAATGTAAAGAAAAGGGCTTTTTGCATAGGCAATTTAGTACTCTGGAGAGTTTTCCCATCCTCAAAGGAACCGGGAATAGGAACATTGGGACCGAACTGGAAGGGTCCATATCGCGTTATGGAAGAAATTCGATCTGGTACATATAATATAATATTGGAAGGAAAAATTATGCCTTATCCTTAGAATATTGAACATCTGATGAAGTATTATTAGTAGGGAAGTTGTCAAGTTCAACTCTGGTCGTGTAACTATTTTTGTTAATGGAATAAATTGATTATCACCTCTTTGTTGCTCCTACAAATAGATACCCTTATGTGTTACGCCCCCACGGGGTCACCTCAATCAAAGATGACCCTTTTTTTTTAGGAGAGGCGGTTCAGCAAAGTGTTTACACTTTCCATTTGATTCATTCATTTTGGTGAAGTGTTTATACTTATTTCACTTGCTTGAGTGTTTGCCTAGGCGAATTGTTTGCACTTTCCATTTGATTCATTCATTTTGGTGAGTGCCTAGGCGAAGTGTTTGCACTTTCCATTTGATTCATTCCTTTTGGTAAAGTGTTTATACTTATTTCATTTGCTTAAGTGTTTGCACTTTCCATTTGATTCATTCATTTTGGTGAGATGTTTGTGATTGAGAGAAGTGACTACACGGATATATCTGATTAGTTCGTTCTAAGCAAGGCTGCAACACGAAGAAATTGCACAATAGTTTAAGTAAAAATTTCATTACAAAATTGATCAGGGCCGAAGCCATTACAAGAAAGAAGAAAAATTAAAAACTATGGATCTACATTTACAATGACCACAGCTCCCACCTCCTCTAGAGAGCGCTTCATCTTTAGCCTGGACGCCAAGTCGGCCTTGAGTAGGACCGTCGAACTCTTCCTCTAAAAAGGCAATGTCCAGCTCCAGATACACCTTCCTCAAATGAGACATCATATGTTGGGTACTCCATGAAGCCCAATAGTTGGCAAAGTCATCATATTCCTTCGTTTGGTCGAAGTTGTCGATGTAATTCCGAACCATCACTTCACCCATTATCTTCACTTCGGCCTTTAGAGATTCAATCTCCTCTTTTTGGACTACAATAATTATCCCGAGTTCGACTTTGTCCTTTTTGGCCTGCTCCAACACATTGGAGGCGATCCGTTGGTGTTTATTGGACTGGTAAACCCTCTTTGTCAAAGATGCCACTTAAGAAACAGATTCATGAAGTTCATTCTTAAGTTGGTTCACCTGGATCTCAATTGTGTCGAGTTTCACTTCCGCCTCAATCCTCTTCAACTCGGCCATCTCCACCTCACTCCTCGCCTTCCTCATCTGTTCCTCCTATTTCTATAAGGCCCAACCATTTTCCACAATTCCTCATTCTTTTTATGGAGGCCCCGGACTAGATCCTCTGCCGCCATGCCAATACTTAATGCCCTAGCTACGCAGGCATTGTTAGCGGCTAGTCCCTGGTCCAATACTTGTTGTGAACTCGAGCGGTAGAAGCGATTTCTGGAGGCAGCATTTCCAATACTACCTCGGGTAGATCGTCCTCCTTACTCCTAAAAAAGTCAGTTACTTTGCTACGAGGAGGAGTACTAGTAGATTTCTTCAGCCTCTTCCGAGCTGGCTCTCCAATATGAGTAGCTAGGTCCGGCCACCGCGGTTTTTGGTATGGCAGTCACGAGGCTTCTGAAGGGGCTACAATAGTCAACCCAGATGAGATTGGGGGTGGAGAGGCCTAGCCTCCAAGACAGCAGAAAAGGACGTCCCTGATGGGCCTGATTTTTTCGTTTTTTTATTAGGGAGGCGTCTTCCTCTAATTCGTCCCCTTATTAGGAAGTTGGCCCTTACTCAACTTATTAATTTTTTAGGCTTGCTTCTTGTAAGCAGCCAAACTTGTTTTTTACAGCCTCGCCTCAGCCACGCTTCAGCTGATTGTGGCAAAATCGGGCCTAAATGGCTTCTTCTTCATAAAGTTATATGCAACAATAAAAAAAACATAAGTATAATCGACTACAAGTGAGTGTCTAATCGAACTGAGGGCACAAATTTAGCTCACCTTGTGTCAAACCCCATTCCTACAGTATACTAACTAGTATGAAAATACTATCAGTGACTTGACCTCGACATCCAAATTCACCCCACCTTTTTTTGAGTTAGAAACTGAAGGCATCTTTGAAGTATATCCGAAGCTAAAGATTTTAAAATCATAACCCAACATATTTATCTGCGATTATAAAATATTTACATCTTCAAAAAGTAATACAGGATCCCAAAATATAATACAACTGGAGTCCCCAAAATACCCCTATAGGTCGTCATCCACGTACATAAAACTTCGGAATCTCGTAAGAGCTCCCCAGCTAGCCAAGTCTCCTAAGAAGTTCCATGCTCACCTACAATGCAAGAACTACATAAGTCAATGCTTAGTAAGCGATAATCATGCAG
>CAIGRF010369012.1:0-10759 GCA_903798235.1 Fraxinus ornus | reverse complement strand
CCGATTTTCGGTCAATTTCAACACTTCGCACTTCAACATTTATAACTTCATATAGAACTCATATTATCTTGTAGTGATCATGTCACTTCATGCTTCATGTCCCAAATAGGTCAATTACCCCTTTAGGGTTTATGGTGATCTCGATCAATCGAACGGAAAGCTTAAAACTTTATCGATACTAATTCCGAATTTTGTAACATTCCTATTGCTTAACAAACCAATCTCCAACACCTAGATTAACCTAATTTTTCTATCATAGCTCAATGTAACACTCACCCCTTAGGTCGAGGAGCCGAAGACTAACACCATATAAAAATTTAGCACCTTGACTATCGAATGCATCATTTAAATGAAAGTAATCAGGAAATTGAATGCAAATGACATTATCAAGCATGAAATGCATGAATCATAGTGGCCAAATGTGATGTGAAATTTGAGGTATTACACTTTGAGTTGCCATTAGCCCATGGAGGGTGAAGTGAGTGTTTTTGTCGATCAGCTCGTTGTAGCTCCGGTCCTTCAAGGGTTATAGGTAGATATGGCCGATAATATTCCACTCCTCCTCGGAGATTTCACACCTCGGTAAAGAGGCAAACAAAGAAGATATTAAGCAATAAGAAACAATTCCAAGTAAAATAAGCTAGGAAAAGCGATTTATTGACTGAAGAGTAAGAAATGGGGACAGTAAGAGGAGTCATGTGGATTCTCCATGGTGTCCCATCTCCCGTTGCCCAAAACCATGACCTCCTCCATTTCTTCACCGAATAGGGCATGCCCACCACAAATGGGGAGTGGGATCCCCAAGGGGTCAAGTAGTACCACCACTTAATCTCCCCCCCCCAGTTATGCTTTTGGGAAAGTAAATGGAATGGAAGACGCTAAAGGGCATGTCAACATCTAGGTTGGCCCGACGCCATAGCATCCACAACCAATCATCTGCGCCTAGGAGTTAGGATGTAGTTAGGTTGAAGCCAACCCATAGGAATGGAGAACTAACCTAAAGAAGGGATGAAAAGGAAGTCTCAGGCCCGTTCTCAGTAGATTCTCATTTATGGCAACGCATCCCGCCTTGGGTAGCACGCCCTCTCGCTTCCTCACTTGTGGACACAATTACATTCCTCTCAGTGGCCATTTCGAATTTTGAAAGCTAAGAAATAGAAAATGTTACCTAACGCGTCAAAAAGAAAGAGTTATCACCAAAGTTTCAGGGTCTTGGTAGCCGGAGAAAAAGGGGGAACAGAGAGAATGGAGAAAACACATAAAAGGCAGAGATGGAAGATTTTTTGCAAAGCCCTTACACATTCTTTTAAAATACATTCTTTCAAAACTCATTTTCAATCACACATTTTTCAATAAAATAATATTTTTGATTACGTCAATAACTTTTCCTTACTTTTTAACCACATATTTCTCATTATATTACTATTTAAAATACATTCTATCCTCAATAATATCCATCAAACATACTCAAAGTGAAACATGTGAAATGATAGGTTTGGTTTCATTGGGAAGATGCGAAAAACTTCAAATTATTAGCACGAAGCCCTAAGTAGCCTAATCAGCAAGGATTTCGCCTTTGCAACAACTTTTCTCAAAGTTACCAACATTCATCACTTCATCCTTTAGCAAGGACCTTTGCAACAACTTTTTCCAAAGTAGCGAACACTTGTCACTTCGTCCTTCAGTAAGGACTTTGTCTTTGCAACATCTTTTCTCAAAGTTGCCAACACTCATCACTTCGTCCTTCAGCAAGGACCTCACCTTTGTAACAATTTTTCCTAAAGTTTCCAAAACTCATCAACTCGTCCTTCAACAAGGAGAACCTTTCCCAAAGTTGCCAACACTCATCAACTCATCCTTCAGCAAGGACTTCGCATTTGCAACAACTTTTTCCAAAATTGCCAACACTCATCACCTCGTCCTTCAGCAAGGACTTCGCATTTGCAACAACATTTCCCAAAGTTACCAACACTCATTACCTCGTCTTTCAGAAAGGACTTCGCCTTTGCAACAAGTTTTCCTAAAGTTGCCAACACTCATCACCTCATCCTTCAGCAAGGACTTCGTCTTTGCAACAACTTTTCTCAAAGTTGCCAACACTCATCACTTCGTCCTTCAGCAAGGACTTCTCCAATGCAACAACTTTTCCCAAAGTTGCCAAAACTCATCACCTAGTTCTTCAGCAAGGACTTCGGCTTTGTAAATACTTTTCCCAAAGTTGCCAACACTCTTCACTTCATCCTTCAGCAAGGACATCGGCAACAATTTTTCCTGAAATTGCCAAAACTCATCACCTCATCCTTCAGCAAGGACTTCGCATTTGTAACAACTTTTCCCAAAGTTGCCAATACTCATCACTTCATCCTTCAGCAAAGACTTCGCCCTTGCAACATTTTTTTACAAAGTTGCCAACACTTTATCAACTGTTCTCCAGTAAAGACTTCGCCTTTGCAAAAACTTTTTTCCAAAGTTGCCAACACTCATCACCTTTTCCTTTAGCAAAGACGTCGCCTTTGCAACTACTTTTCTCAAAGTGACCAACACTCATCACTCCGTCCTTCAGCAAGGATTTCGCCTTTGCAAAAACTTTTTTCAAAGTCGCCAACACACATCACTTCGTCCTTCAGCAAGGACTTCGTCTTTGCAACAACTTTTCTCAAAGCTGCTAACACTTACCACTTCGTCCTTCAGCAAGGACTTCGTCTTTTTAACAACTTTTTCTAAAGTTGCCAAAACTCATCACCTCGTTCTTCAGCAAGGACTTCGGCATTGCAAAAACTTTTCCAGAAGTTGCCAACACTCATCAGTTCGTGCTTCGGCAAGGACTTCGCCTTTGCTACAATTTTTCCCAAAATTGCCAAAACTCATCACCTCGTCCTTCAGCAAGGACTTCGCATTCGTAACAACTTTTCCCAAAGTTGCCAATACTAATCACTTCGTCCTTCAGCAAGGACATCGACTTTGCAACAATTTTTCGCAAAGTTCCCAACACTCATCAACTCGTCCTTCAGCAAGGACTTCGCCTTTGCAAAAACTTTTCCCCAAGCCAACACTTATCACCTCGTCCTTCAACAAGGACTTGGCATTTGCAACAACTTTTTCTAAAGTTGCCAACACTCAACACCTCGTCCTTCAGCAAGGACTTCGCATTTGTAACAACATTTCCCAAAGTTGCCGACACTCATCACCTCGTCTTTCAGCAAGGACTTCATCTTTGCAACAACTTTTCCCAAAATTGCCAATACTCATCACCTTGTGTTTCAGGAAGGACATCGCCTTTACTGAAACTTTTCCCAAAGTTACCAACACTCATCACCTCGTCCTTCAACAAGGACTTCTCATTTGCAACAAATTTTCCAAAGTTGCCAACACTCATCACCTCGTCCTTCAGTAGGGACTTCGTCTTAGCAACAACTTTTCCTAAAGTTGTCAACACTCATCACCTCGTCCTTCAGCAAGGACTTCGTCTTAGCAACAACTTTTCCCAAAGTTGCCAACACCCATCACCTGGTCCTTCAGCAAGGACTTCGTCTTTGCAACAACTTTTCCCAAAATTACCAAAACTTATCATCTCGTCTTTCAGCAAGGACTTCGATTTTGTAAAAACTTTTCCCAAAGTTGCCAACACTCATCACCTCGTCCTTCAGCAAGGACTTCGCATTTACAACAACTTTTCCCAAAGTTGCCAACACTCGTCACCTCGTCCTTCAGTAAGGACTTCGCCTTTGCAACAACTTTTTCCAAAGTTGCCATCACTCGTCACCTCATCCTCCAGCAAAGAGCCTTTGCAACAACTTTTCTCAAAGTTGCCAAAACTCTTCACCTCGTCATTCAGCAAGGACAAGGACTTCGCATTTGCAACAACTTTTCTCAAAGTTACCAACAGACACCTCGTCATTCAGCAAGGACAAGGACTTCGCCTTTGCAACAACTTTTCCCAAAATTGCCAACACTCATCACTTTGTCCTTCAGTAAGGACTTCGCCTTTGCAACAACTTTTCTCAAAGTTGCCAACACATCACTTTTTCCTTCAGCAATGACTTCGCCTTTGCAAAAACTTTCTCCAAAGTTGTACTCACTCATCACCTCGTCCTTCAACAAGGACTTCGCCTTTGTAACAATTTTTCCCAATGTTGCCAATGCTCATTACCTCATCCTTCAGCAAGGAACTCGCTTTTGCAACAACTTTGTCCAATGTTACCAACGCTCATCACTTCGTCCTTCTACAAGGACCTCACCTCTACGACAATTTTTCCCAAATTTGATCACCCAACGCTTCGTTCTTAAGTCAGGACTTTACTTATGCATACCTTGTTTCGTCTCTCCTACAATGACTAACGCGTACACTCCATAAAATAACATGCTATAGCAACATCAATAAAGTCTATACATTATATAAAATATACATACACGAACTTAAGGGACTATTGTTACGGGCCTTTAGAGGCCCTCCACCTAACCTTTCCAGTCCGTCCACCACATGTGCACGAACTGATTTCATATTGCCATGTGGCGAACGAACTGAATCTATATCGAGGTGAACTGAATTTATATTGGACGAACCGAATCCAATACCCAAACCGAAACGCTGCTCACCTCGTAAACGATCCGAACTCACCCGCTAAACACGACGGATGCAAAGGCCCGCACTCCACATCGCCACACCCCGTATTCACTTTCCTGCAGATGCCAAGATCTTTTGTGAGAGGATCTCCTCAAAATCAAATCCTTAGCTTGGTTGATGGGACGTGTGGCAAACACCAAACGGTCAATTCGCACTGATATGTCCGAAAACATTTAATACCTGACGACCTACGGATGGACTGATTGACACCTATGAATGGATGATTTGCCCAGGATCCCATGCCTCGTGTCCCAACATCCAATTGTTCTCCTCTCCATTCTCTTTAGCGTAAATATTCCTTTATTAAGGTAGATGGGACTCCTTTCTTTCTACCTAGCTCTTAGCCTTAAAAATAATCTTCAAAATTTAGAAACCACACACTTACACATACAACCATGTTTCGATGACTAAATGCACACATAGGAAACTCTCCAACTGAAATCGATGACAAGTGCGTGTGTTATCGATCAGTCCACCATGTATCAATACATGCACATTTCACGGAGAAGTGCAACTCATCCAGTAGTTCTACATACAACTTTCTCGCAAGCTCTACAGCCTTGAAGAGTTTATCCTCTTAAGTCGAGGCTAGCATGTTAGTGCAACTTTGTGCGGAATCGGTCACGAAACCACTACTACAACTTGTTACGAATGTTCTCAATCATTGCGATGATTGGTAACTCTCAATCCTTCTTGAATAATGCATGGAGAGACTTCGCATTGCTTGACCTCATCATATTGTATCGACGACCTGAAAAATGTGGGCGCCAATGTTCACTCCCCATATTTGTCAGATACTCCCACGTCGATAAAGATTTATTCATATTTTCACCACGAACTTATTACACTCTTCAACATTATAAGTTTCGGCCGTTCTCCTGAACAATGAAACAATGGTTGTGCCCCGAAACTTAGTCTTAATGTTGCCTTATATATGGTACATGCAATATCCATGATGTGCCTTGAGAAATATTTCAACGATACCATTTATCATAGACTGTCCCCGATTAATTACAAAGGTAAAATCCTCGACTTCCCCGATTATATCCCTAAACTTTGTGAAGAACCAGCGCATCGACATATCATTCTCAATATCGACTATGCCGAATGCAAGAGGGTAAATTTAGATGTTGACATGTAACAATAATTAACTTGCCTTCATGTCTTGCTTTTAAAGTTGTACCATTGATAGGGATCCCATCGTATTTTGAAATCTCCGAATGCACTGTCCAAGAGTTATGAAGAGAAACTTAAAACAATTATCTCCCTCCGTCTGAATAAAAAGTTTCGAGCCAGGTTTAGTTCTTCTCATGTTATGGCAATACCTGGCCAATTTAGCAAAACTCTCCTCAGCCGAGCCCATTAAATCTTCCAACGAACCTCTTTTCTTTCTATTATTTTTAAAAATCTTTCTTGTGCACAATGTGTACATCTATAAATAAAATGTACATAAGTAGTAGAAAGAATATGAAGGCTTTGGAGCAACTAAAAAGTTAATTTCAATTGGTCCTTGATGAAAAATAAAACGTTGGCAATCATTTACCAATTAAAGAGAATTAAAGAAAGGTTTAGGTTTCATCTCATGCATTTTTATTTGAGGTTTAATGTTTAGTTACTCACCAATTAATGAAAACATTTCATCCCATATACATTCCTCTACACACACACATAAAATGAAGTGGGTTTTTAATTTAAAGTTTCACCCAGGGTCCTGAAACATTATTAAATATATAACATAAGGGAACAACAAAAATCCCCAAATAGAAACTTATAAGCCCTTTTTACTTATAATTTGATCCTTTCGAAAAATAACTTGTGTGCAAATCTAGTCTTGAAAATATTTACTATATAAAATTAAATTTTCATTGTCGGGTCCAATCTTTTAGGAAATATTAAGCCCTTGTTTGAGCCCCATTTTTGTATGAAAATGTGTTTTGGAATAGCGATTTTTTGGAGAATGTGGGGTTAAAAAAATAAGCAAAAGTTTTCGATTTATGTGTAAAATTATTTTTGGGGAGAATGTGTGGATGAAAATGAGTTTTGAAAAAAATGATTTTTTGAAAATATGCATGGTTATTTGTTGAACCTCTATGAGATTAAATTTTTTTAAGGCATATTAGACTAGTATTGGGCTTTCATTTCTTATGTAGGCTGAGTATAAGGCTCGTCTATGGGTTAGGCTCATGGTACTAGATCATCACATTAAAATAAAAGCCTAACACCCTATTTGATCCACATTTTTACCTCAGTTTTTCAAAACTCATTTTCAATTACACATTCTTTAATAATATAATATTACACGCAAATCAAAAAAATCCATATTTTTTAACAACATATTTTTCATCCAATCACTATTTAAAATGCATTCTCCACTCAATAATGTGTTTCAAACAGGGTATAATTCTAATTTACTTTTTTTGGGCTTCTACATCACTTGCACATAAAAAAAATTTCATCCCTGAAATTTACCTTATGGTTGGGCAAAGAGTGTTGGATCGTTAACTTCCTTTTCTCTTTCCCAAGTAGCTTCTAATCCTCGTACTCCATTGTACCTTGATCGGTTGAATCTCTTTCCTCCGTAACTTATGCACCATTCGATCCAGTATTATAATGGTAATTCCTCATAAGATAAACATTTCTATACTTTTAGAGATTAGTATTTGTCCACGTGATCAAGATCATGTATTATCGACCCTATCAAGTATCTCGAAAGGTCTGATATAACGAGGTCGTAATTTTCCTTTATTACTAAACTTGAGTACACCCTTTATTGTTGCCACCTTTAAAAAGACTTTATCCCCAACTTGAAATTACAAGTCTTTCCTTCTAGTATCTGCATAGCTCTCTGTCTATCTTGCACCGCCTTTAATCCTAATACAGATCTTATCAATTTCTTCAATAGTTCTTTTAATGATCTGTGGTCCTGACATTTTTTTCTCTGACATCATCCTAATGAATAGTCGATATGCATCTTCTACCATATAGAGCTTCAAACAGTGCCATTCCAAGGATTGCTTGAAGTCTGTTATTATACGCAAAATCTATCAAAATTCCCAACTGCCTCTCAGATCCAGAACACAGACTCTTAGTATGAATGGTCCTTTCAGATTGACCATATAATTGAGGTATCATATACTGTACTAAAATTCAATCTCATTCCCATGGCTCCTTGTAAACTCTTCCAAAATTTAGATGTAAATCTTGGATCTCTATTAGACGCAATAGAGCTATGGATACCATGCAATCTTACAATCTCTCTAATGTATAACTGTGTCAGTTTATCTAAGCCAAATGTCATTTTCATTGGAAGAAAATTAGCTGAGTTGGTTAGATGATCACTATTGTCCATATAGCATTATGACCTCTAGTCTTCGGAAATCCGACCACAAAGTCCATCACAAAATTATCCCACTTCCACTCAGGTTTTCCAATGGATTTAACAACCTTCTTGATCTTTGATGTTTTGCTTTAACTTGTTGACACACTGCATTTTTTCACAAATGTAGCCTATAGTTCTTTTAATATTCCTACACCAAAATCTATCTCAAAGATCATAATACATTTTTGTACTACTAGGATATACTGCGTAGGGGCTAAAATGAGCATCCTCCAATATCTTCTTCTTCAAATCTTTAACCACAAGCACATAAACTCTTCCTTTAAACATCAGTGCCTGATCCGAAGCAATTCCAAAATCCTTTCTCAGTACCAATCTCGTTCCTAATCTTCTACAACGATGGATTTTTACATTGTACTTCTATGATCCAATCTCTAAGAGTACGTCGAACCACCAAGGTTGCTAAACAAGCGGTGACTTGATCTGGTATGGCAACCACTTTCATCCGTAAATTTTCCAAATCTTTGATCAACTTTATCCGAATAGTAGGTAATGATGGGAACTACCCCAACAACTTTCTACTTAGATCATCTGTAACAATATTAGCCTTATCCGAATGGTAATGATTAGTGCAATCATAATAATCATTTACAAGCTCCAACTATCACCTCATTTGAGACTTTTATTATCCTTGAAAATGACGCCGAAGTGTGGAAGACTATTACAAAGAGATGGAGATTGCCATTATTAGGGCAGATGTAGAAGAAGATCGAGAAGCAACCATGGCTCATTTTCTTAATGGCTTAAACCAGGAGATTGTTAATGTGGTTGAGTTACAACATTATGTGGAGATCGAAGAGATGGTTACCATGCAAAAGGCTGTCAAAATTGAGCAACAGCTCAAGAGCAAGGACCTTCATCAATCTTGCAATCCAATTCTTGGAGACTGAGCTATCCAAAGAAAGAAGAGAAGGCCCAAATGTCCACCATTCCCAGGCTAAAGTCCGAGCCTTCGAAACAAGAAAATCATGGTAAAATTAAAACTCCTAATTCTCAGAATATTTCGTGACATTAAATGTTTTAAAAGTCAAGGCATGGGGGACACATAGCAAGTCAATGCTCGAATAGGCAGCTTGTGGTGACGTTGGATAATGGAGAAATTTAGACCGATGACGAAGATGATGATTTGAAATCCATGTCCCCATTAGAGGTGTAACACCCCGACCCGCATGGATTGAAACGTCACTAGATTAACATTACTTTACCCGTAGACCGTAGACTTAATTACATAATTAAGTATACAACAACATATCGCATATGCAACATACCGGATATGCAACTTACAACAACATACCGTATATACAACTAACATACCATATATGCAGTTTATTGTGTAGGCAATAAGTTACCGGATAGTAGCTGAGACATAGCAGATTGAATAATTAACTATACTTTTAGCGGAAAGCATAAAAATTTAAGCTAAGAATTTATTTCAAGAATTATTTCATTCTATATAACGTCATTTCTTATTAAAGGGTTTTCTAATAATTTCTTAGAAATAAAGTCACATTATTGACATGAAATGAAAAATAAATGTTGCTGCTTTTGCTTTCTATTTCAATGGCAATTTCAAAAATACTTTTTTTTGCATAGCTATCGACCCCGAAACTTCATAAAATTTTATAGTAAAGTAGGAATTTTCTTATAGTATGACATACCCAAAAATTAGCTTCCATCGGCAACATATGAGGTCTTAAAAATTTTTTCAAAACCCCACAGCTACTCGGTTTGAAGGTAACCCAGCGCAGTTTACTTAAAATAACATATAAAATTCTACAAACGTTGGAATTGAGAACATCTGATTGCGACGTGGCAAGACATGAAGGCCGTGATGAGAAAGCGCTTTGTGCCCAGCCGTTACTATCGAGGCTTGTATCAAAAATTGCAAAGTCTCACGCAAGGCGATCGAAGTGTGGAAGACTATTACAAAGAGATGGAGATTGCCATTATTAGGGCAGATGTAGAAGAAGACCGAGAAGCAACCATGGCTCATTTTCTTAATGGCTTAAACTTGGAGATTGCTAATGTGGTTGAGTTACAACATTATGTGGAGATAGAAGGGATGGTGCAAAAGGCTGTCAAAATTGAGTAACAGCTCAAGAGCAGGGGCAATACATGACCTTCATCGATTTTGCAATCCAATACTTGGAGACCGAGCTATCCGATGAAAGAAGAGAAGGCCCAAATGTCCACCATTCCCAAACCAAAGTCTGAGCCTTCCAAACAAGAAAATCATGGTAAATTTAAAACTCCTAATTCTTAGAATCGTTTGTGATATTAAATGTTTTAAAAGTCAAGGCATGGGGGACACATAACAAGTCAATGATAGAATAGGTAGGTTATGGTGATGTTGGATAATGGAGAAATTGAGACCGATGACGAAGATGATGATTTGAAATCCATGTCCCCATTAGAGGTGTAACACCCCGACTCGCATGGATTGAAACGTCACTAGATTAAGTTTACTTTACCTGTAGACCGTACACTTAATTACATAATTGAGTATACAACAACATATCGTGTATACAACATACCGGATATGCAACTTACAACAACTTACCGTATATACAACTAACATACCGTATACGCATTTTACAGTGTAGGTGTAGCAACCCGAATTTTAAAATGCAAATTTTATAGGTTAAATTGTGTCGCTACGACATTTTCGTCAAATTTTAGAATTTATTTTACGTTGGTCGAGTTGTCTAGCAAAACATTAAATATAAGAATAAAAAAAA
>CAIGRF010368967.1:13776-24396 GCA_903798235.1 Fraxinus ornus | reverse complement strand
CAAACTTGACTAAAAAATCTGAAAATTCAGTGACCGTTTGTGAAAGAAATTTCAAACTTCAATGACCGTTTTTGAAACTTTGAAACTTCAGTGACCGTTTTGAAATTTTCAGGTAACTTCAGTGACCATTTGTGAGATTAACCCTTTTATCATATCATTCAATTTCATATAATTTTTCATCACGATGATTCAATTTGAATGGGCACGAAGATACTGAGTATAAAGTTTGGTGACGAATGAATTTAACCCTATCTGTTTCTCTCCTTTCCCCTGAGGCTGAGTGTTCATCGATAAGCCACTGTCAGAGATAGCACTCGAAATGCCTCAGACGCGCCTCCACACACCGCTACCTTTCCATTTATTTCCGGCGAGGATATCAAAAATTATTTCTTTAGAATATCCCAATTTTTTGCTGGCCTCTTCTTCCAAACCCATCTTTAGAATTTCTCTCCACAAGAACAGATTCCATTCTATCTCTCATACCAGATTCTCAAAGCTAAAAGGTTTTATATTTCACCTCCTTCTCCAAATTCTATGAATTTCTTGGTATATTTTGTCAAAGATAAATTATTGGCTTTGCCTTTATGTGCTTTTTATTTTTATTTTTAAAGTTATAGCTGATGTGGAGAATGAGAAAAAGGAGGAGACATCTGATATTGCTAAACTGAAGCGAAAAGTTGAGGCCCTTGGAATAAAAACTGATTCTTGTATACCTGGATTATATGATCATTTAATTTGCCCCAAGGTATTTTTTTTATCTGTATTTTATTTTTATTTTACTTTTTTTAGTGTAAACACACTGGAATACTGACATTACCAAAGAGCATCTATGATTTGTATTAGTCTTATTATCGGTCCTTTGTTATCTGCTTTTTTTTTTTTTCAGTTAAAAACTTAAAGTTGTACTTTGGCTCTTTAATAGGTAATAATACAAATGTGTGTAGGTTACTAAATGAAGGTTTTATTCACGGAGGCAGGAATATTTTGTCTTAATTTCATAAAAAAAGGAAACTTTCAATTTCAAATTTAAATTGATTTGTGAAGAAAAATTAGAACTTGCTAACCATGCACCAAAAAATGCAATATATTTAGATTTCTTTAGTGTGTGTTTGATGCACATTTTTAAGGAGAGAATGCATTTTTTTGTGATGTGATGGTGAATATGTGGTTGATAAAGAAGGAAAAGCTATTTATGTGATGGAAAATATTATTTGATCGAAGAATGTGGGGTTGAAAATGAGTAGAAGAATGAGAATGTGGCTCAAACAGGGGCTTAATTTACATCTATGTCACTATTTAATACCAAGGAATACTTCTTGTGGGCTCAGTGCAAAGGCGGACAATCAATGGAGAGGAGTCTATCATTTCATATCAGCCAAAATCGGTATTTCAATTTCTAAATATCATGCAAGATTTCATAGTCCTCAAGATGGGTATAACATGACAATTTATATGTTATTACAGGAACTTTGCAATGTGGAGATGTTTTCGTCTAGAATGTGGATGGGCAGGCCAGGTGGCATGACATATGGTTTAGATATCTTTTCCACTTCAAAATCATATTCCTTTAGCAGATGGTAATACTGATTGCAGGTATTTGCAGACTACAGAAAATTTTCTCCTGGTGTCCATCAACATGCCAAAATCAATTTCCCTAGGTCATCGTTGACAGAGGAAAGCCTAAGGCTAGAACCACTGGGTGATGAGGTACTTCATATGACTCTCTCTAGCAGAAACTAGAATTTGGAAGCAAAAAAATGTGAAAGTTGTCATGTTTTTAACTTTGATCTTCTTATGTTCTTGTTGATAGAGGCTTCTGTTGTGTTCTTCTTATTGACCGTTCCTCCAACTTTTGTAATATATCAGCTGCTTACATATTTTGCTGAAAGAATGATATCCAAGAAAACACTGGAGAAAAATTATGTTATGCAAGTTGCAGGTGATCGGGTAAGATAATTTTTGTTATTATACATCTCCTGTGGGAATTGTATTGTAAGTTGTTGATTAAAATCAACCTTAGTCTATTGTATGAAAATAAGTAGGACGAGGTTTACCTACGATTTCTTTGATATAGTGAAAGCCAATAGAATATTTTGTCAGATCAGTTAATTATCTTTGTATATGGAAAATGATTGTGTGATCAGATAGCAATAAGGTGCTGCTGCATCAAGGTAGCTAATTTTCTAAGCATGTGGAGTGGGAATGAATGCAAGAGCACATTGATAGAGCATGTAAAAATATTGAACAAAATTCTTATATAAATGTATGCATAAGCAGGCAAAGAAAATCACAAAAACTAAGAATGTGATACTAAAATGCGTATGAAAGTAGAGGCAAAGGCTCAGTTGATAGCAAAGGTGATTGCCAGGTTGATGCAAAATGAACAACTAAATAGTTAATTGTACTGATGTATAATAATATAATATATTTTTGCTCAAGAAAACAACTTCATCTTCAGAAATAATTAAGCCAAGGATAGGTTATTTTTACAGAGTTTTCGGCTTGGTTGTTGAAGGTGCTTAATGGCTGAATAAAATTTAAGGTGTGCTCATCATATGTACTTAAAAACATATATATGTTCTGTCTCGGAAGATGAAAACAGGACTATCATTTATATGGTAATACAAATGATATTAGCCCCTGTTTGGTGGAAATTCAAATTCAAATTTTAATCTAAGTCAAAATCAATAATTAATTTCAACCACACATTTTATGGGATCCACAACTTTCCAACCACACATTTCATCAACTTTTATCAAATTCTACTAATAATTTGACCAAATAAGGCTTAGAAAAGATGATTTGTATATCTGCCTTGTATAGATACTCAAGCTATATCTCCAATGCAGAAAATCATTGCCTTCACTTACAGAAGAAACGGACTGCTCGTGGGCTGCAAGTACCGGACAGTTGACAAAAAGTTTTGGCAGGTATTAAGTCAGTATTCACTCGAGAAACTCAAGTAGGGATGTATATTATCAAGACCTAATAATTTTTATATTTTTATTAATGAGTTCAAACCAGCACTCTTTGAAATTAAACCCTCATTGTAGAAAAACTAAGGTGTAAAGTAATACAATTTTACAATTCTGTTATCGAAGGTGTCGAACAGCATTGATCCTTTTTTCATATTAATGAAGAGTACATGAAGAAAATCCTAATGCTGATTGTCTAGATGAGTGATTAATGAAATCTGTATAAATAAAATATTTTGGTGGTGAACAGAAAATGATTGCATTCTGGGTGTTGACCTGATACTTTCGAATTTTTTGCTTCTAATTTTCAGGAAAAAGGTACTGAAAAAATATTTTATGGACTTGACAATATGGCAGATGCAGACGAGATCATTATTGTACATACTTGAACACTTTCTATTAGTGAATAGGGCCACCTCTGTTTTATGGCCTGATTATTATAGTTTGACTTCTATTATCATCATAGGTTGAAGGTGAAATGGATAAGTTGTCAATGGAAGAAGCTGGTTTTTTCAATTGTGTTAGCGTTCCTGATGGTGCACCGCAGACAGTTTCACTCACAGAACTACCATCTTCAGAGAAGGTTTGCTGAATAAATGGAAGTTTGTGCTACATTAAATTACCATGAAGTTTTTGCCTCTTGATGCTTCATACTTCTGTTTTCATACGTGCTCCTTGCACCAGGATAACAGGTTCCAGTACCTATGGAACTGCAAAGATTATCTTGACAAGGTTATAGTCCTTCATGTTTGCATTCCTTTAAAAACATCTATTTTTTGTACAGCATAGATCATTTTTTCCTATGTTTGATTTCAATCCCTGTTAGGTTTCTAGGATAATCTTGGCAACTGATGGTGATATACCTGGCCAAGCTTTAGCTGAGGAGCTCACTCGTCGCCTTGGAGGAGAAAGGTTATGGTGCACCAACTTATCGCAGTTCAATTCAAAGAAGTCTTACGTTTCGGTAGAATCTAGTTCTGGCTCCTTTTATTTAGAACAAAAAGCACCAGGCTATAATTCCACGGATTTTATTCTAGTCAGTAAATAATTTATGCAATAGAAAAAACTGAAAAAACTTGGTATATTAAAAAGGTTCTATGGCGATCGTATTGGTGATCTTTATGAACAAAGATATCCAGGGTACTCCATTTAAAAACGTGTTTGTGCTTTTCTTCTTTAAGTTAAGACCTTTGTATCTTGTTTTCGACTCTGTGACTCTTTTTTTTTCCCCACAAGATATGCTCATTTTCCTCGTGTAATTGTCTAAGTTGTCCTTTTCTTTTGATGATCATTAGATGCTGGCAAGTAAATTGGCCGAAGAAAGATGAGTTCAACTCTTTTAAAGATGCAAATGAGGTTGATACTTGCTCTGCTCTTTCCTACTTTATACTGTCTTTTACTTTTTTTCTCCCCTTAGAGGAGGGAAGGGGATTGAATGTCACTATTTGAACCCTTTAACTTTTATTGTTCGAATGCCTGCAACTTTCCCATACTTCCAGACCAGTTTATTTATGAGAATCAACTTTGGCTCTGGCAAACATAGAGCAAAAGATTGAATGATAATACGAGAAAAAATGACTATATTATAAAGTTTATTTTTCTCTGATGGCAAAGAATTTACAGCAAGTTTTAGATCTCTGCAAATGTTTGTTTTTGAGATGTTAGGCAACGGCGAGAAAGAATGCAGCAGCACATTTTTCATTGGCATGTTAGTCTTCAATTATATCATTGGAGTAATATTTATTGTCGTATTGGTGAATGGTTAGTAGTATGATGGGACGAGATCTCATCTTGTCTATGCAGTGATGTGTACCAAACATGCACGCTAAGTTTTAGGCCATTTTCCCCGAATAATGTTATCTAGCACGAGTGGTACTGAAGCACCAGTCTAGGTGGCCACATTTGATAAGTCCAATTAAATGAATCACTTGACTTTGNTTTTCCCCGAATAATGTTATCTAGCACAAGTGGTACTGAAGCACCAGTCTAGGTGGCCACATTTGATAAGTCCAATTAAATGAATCACTTGACTTTGTATTTAAATTAATCTATTATTTAATGCCACCTAGAGTCCTAGACTAGTGCTAAGTTACTCTTTAACACTACATGGAATTGGGCTGCGTTACATATGGTCATTGAACAGAAATTTAGCACATCTTGATTATGTTTGTCTTGTGCATTCAGGTTCTCAAATATCTAGGCACGGATGCTTTGAGAGACGTGATTGACAAAGCAGAATTGTATCAAACACACGACCGTAACTAATCAGCTTGATTTATCTATGAACTAGTACATATATACGCTGTAGAAGTGGAGGATTCACCAGTTTGGTCAAGAAAGTTAATGCCTTGTTGTGTAGATTCTACCACGACATTGGTGTGGTATTTTTTTCTGCATCTAGGAATTTTCTTTTGTTGTGTAAATTTCGTCTTCTGATTGATGCAAGGCGGGAGAAAGTTCAGATCTTTTAACTGTAACCAGGAAGAAGGGCTCGATTGAAATCTAATTTTTTTTTTTTTTTTTTTTTTAATAGTGATACAGGCTCCCTTCCATTATTTTAGTATTTTATTGAAACAGCCTTCCTTGTATTTATTTGTTTAAGATTACAAGAAATAATAATTTTAATTTGAAGTAGAGAGATTGCTCGATTGATTATAAACTAAATAACATGCCTATTCGAAAGGAAAAAATAAAATAAAATAAAAGAAGGAAAAGAAAATGGCAGCGCCTCCCCTTGGCTTCACTAGAGGTAAAAGCAAAAATACGCCGACGAATTCTTTATATGTGGAAAGGAATGATGACTCTTGGTGCATTAGGCATAAAGTTACCTTAATAAAGACTGTTCACATGATCACATCATTTTTAGACATATATAGTTGCCTTAATAAAGACGGTTGTTCACGTAATTTTAACAAATATGTTGAATCTAAAAAATGACAAATGCAACTTTATTAACGTGTGTTAAGTCTAAACTATCCAAACTCGGGTATGGTTTAACTCGAATTATGTCTTGGACTGGTTCAACTTTATAGGCAGGTCATGCAGAGGTTGAATAACTCGACCTATAGTTTGTGTAGCTGCATAGGCAAGCTTTTTTATTTTTTATTTTTTTTCTTTTAAAAAATCAATAAAAATGAAAAGCGAATTAAAATAAATAAAAACGGTGTTGGGTATATCTATTTCAAGAATGGGGAAAGCATTGTTCACCGGGTGTTGGGTATATCTATTTCAAGAATGGGGAAAGCATTGTTCGCCGGCCACCTACAGGCCCCTCACAAAGGGGGGCCCCACACTTCCTCCCTGCCAAGCCCAACTGTTTAGAGAGAGAGACTCTCTCTCTCTCAATTCCAAAAAACCATAGTTTTTGGCAGAAATTCATCTGCATTTTCACCTCCTTCATCACAAGAAATCATCTTTTCAGCCAAGACCTGCTGGAATTTCACTTCACAATTTCAAAAAAAAAAACACTTTTTATTAACAAAAATCGAATGGAAGACACATCAAAACTTCAAACGAATATGCAAATTAATCCCATTCAACCCCAAAAGCCAATAATCTCAGTTGAACTTTCTGCAGAAGAACTTCTCCAAGAACATAAACTCCATTCCCCATTTTTTAGGCCATTGTCTCAGAGAAAGGAGGATGCATGGGTCATTTCTCTTTTTGTGATTTGTGATTCTTCACTTGATAGCCTTTGCTGCCACAATGATTATCAATGACTGTTGGAGCAACTCTCATGGACAGGGGTGGACGCAGAGTTCTAAAGTTAGGGGGGCACAATCGAACTTGCAAAAAAGTTAAGAGAAATTTTACGATAAAAAAATTTACGTCTAAAAAAAGCATACCTCATGTAATTTTATATCTGAAAATTTACATGATATATGACTTTTTTCGGATATAAAATTTCAAAATTTTTTGAATATTCCATATAAAATATCCTAATAAAATGATAAAAATTGCATTGAGAAATTTGTATCGCAAAAATAATAACTAAAAATGAAATAATTGAATTTTTTTTTAATAAAAGTGCGAGTTAGACGTCTTTCTTTAAAACTCACGTTTGACGTATTTTTAACTATTTTCGATATCTGCTTGGACTATTCGATATGCACATAATGTAGTTCTCGAAATAAGCTTGGAGATGACATAAGCAATTTGTAGATTCGATTAGCGTACAATTGTCGGAGAATTTTTAAAATTAGTATGTTATCGAGATTCAATTTTATTTAATGGGGAAAGCATTGTTCACCGGCCACCTACGGGCCCCTCACAAAGGGGGGCCCCACACTCCCTCCCTGCCAAGCCCAACTGTTCTCTCTCTCAATTCCAAAAAACCATGGTTTTTGGATGCATTTTCACCTCCTTCATCACAAGAAATCATCTTTTCAGCCAAGACCTGCTGGAATTTCAGTTCACAATTTCAAAAAAAAAAAAAAAAAAAATCCTTTTTATTAACAAAAATCGAATGGAAGACACATCAAAACTTCAAACCAATATGCAAATTAATCCCATTCAACTCCAAAAGCCAATAATGTCAGTTGAACTTTCTGCAGAAGAACTTCTCAAAGAAGATAAACTCCATTCCCCATTTTTTAGGCCATTGTCTCAGAGAAAGGAGGATGCATGGGTCATTTCTCTTTTTGTGATTCTTCACTTGATAGCCTTTGCTGCCACAATGATTATCAATGACTGTTGGAGCAACTCTCATGGACAGGGGCGGACGCAGAGTTCTAAAGTTAAGGGGCACAATCGAACTTGCAAAGAAATTGAGAGAAATTTTACGATAAAAAAATTTACGTCTAAAAAAATCATACCTCATGTAATTTTATATCTGAAAATGTACATGATATACGACTTTTTTCGGATATAAAATTTCAAAAAATTTTGAATATTCCATATAAAATATCCTAATAAAATGATAAAAATTGCATTGAGAAATTTGTATCGCAAAAATAATAACTATAAATGAAATAATTGAATTTTTTTTAATAAAAGTGCGAGTTAGACGTCTTTCTTTAAAACTCACGTTTGATGTATTTTTAACTATTTTCGATATCTGCTTGGACTATTCGATATGCACATAATGTAGTTCTCGAAATAAGTTTGGAGATGACATAAGCAATTTGTAGATTCGATTAGCGTACAATTGTCGGAGAATTTTTAGAATTAGCATGTTATTGAGATTCAATTTTATTTTGATTTTGCCATTGTTTGATGGAGATTAAAATAAAAATTTTAGTAAAATTTGATAAAAGTTAAATAGTTATGAATTCTATAAAATATGTTATTAAAATTAATTATTAACTTTGATTTAGATCTCCAAAGTTGGGGGGCACGTGCAATCAATACGTTATCAGATGTGTTAATTTTGAGTTTCTTGAATCGATACGTTAATTATTGAGTTTCTTGAATACATCTACTTCGAGCTTCCCTGATCAACTTATTATTAATGGATAAATCCAGGTTTATATATCAATTTGTTATTAATTGCATTAACTTCATTCTTTTAAATGGGTTGATTGTGATGTTTGTTAGGAAAATTAAACGTGAACAAATACCGATTTTTTCTCTTAAATACCGGATTTACATGTTAGATACCATATATGCAACAATTATCGTTTATGCAAGAGTTACCGTTTTTGCATATAACTTTGAATATAATATATTCAATAATATATATAACAGATTTAATAATCTAGCAATTGAAAAATGAATTAAAATTGAAAAACAAATTAAACAGTAATTTTTTTAACCCGAGGCCTATGTTACACATAGTTTCCTTAAAGCAGATTTGCTCTCTCACCGTCTGTGCTTGAGGTTTAAATCAAGTGTCCGTTTTCCAGGATACAATGGTAAAACTAGTAGATTCTGAGCACTACATATACTATTTCGACGAACTGATTTAGTGTCTGATCAATACCACCACCAAGATTTAAACAAAAATTAAAATGTATGCAGACGAACTCGAATTGTATTTTCAGATGAATTCGTGTGTTTTGGACTGTAATGTAGACTTTATTCTTCATGTCTGGAATAGTAAAAAATCGAGGCTTTATATAGACTTAATCTGGCCATTGGAGTTTCAGAAACCAAAAGTTCATTGCAATAATCATTGGAGTTTCAGAAACCAAAAGTCATTGAAGTTTCAGAAACCAAAAGTCATTGGAGTTTCAGAAACCAAGAGTCATGTGTTGGCCGACATTCTTGTACGCAGGCCGCACCTGCACACAAGTTCAAGGTCTGAAGCCTATTTCGGTCCCTGATTTGCACCCTCCTTTACGTTCGTACACGTGGAGAGAGCCTCTGTGCTTTAAACTTCAATTTCTCATTCACCTGAGCTTCATATTTGGCAAGTAAATACATGATTTCGATGTACTCACGGAGGAGAACACAAATCAATCTCGATCTTCCAAAATAACCAAATGGGTCCCACTCAAAACTCATGCCAAAATCAGCATCATACTCATTTTTTCAACAATCCCCCACATGAATGAAAATTGGGAGCGATATATGAATGTGACACATAATGACTTGATAAAGTTCAACGGTTGAAACCTGCGTAGGATAGGTAGGTATTGCCCTTTGAACCTTCCCTTGGGAAAGCATATTTACTTTACTAGCTGACTAGTAGACACGATATTTTTGAACTGTTCTGTCATTTGTGTAAACGATGATATACTTCTCTCTCACATAGGTGATTTCTTATTGCAAGTAACCCGCATTAGTTGGCTCGAATTAAGAATCATTAAAAGCTTATTGCTTATCTTTCATCTTTACGGGCATCACTGCTGCATCATAGGAATTGACAGGAGGTAACATCCCCCACAGTGATTCTATCAAGTCTTTTCAATTAAGTTGTCCCTTTGAACCAAGTTCTTGGGATCTCCAGTCAACTAGGTTGGATTTCTTTTGTATTAACTTATCCATTCAAGGACTTAAGTCTCATTCTTTTTGATGATTTTTCAACTAACTCTCTATTTAACCATTTGATTAGCGAATCCGCAATATTATCATTTGACTTTACATAATCATAGTGATAACTCCAGTTGACAGTAGTTGTTTTATGGTATTGTGTCTATGACGTATATGTTTAGACTTACCATTATACATGTTACTCTGTGCCCTTCAAATTGCTGATTGATTGTCACAATATATGCAAATTGTTGGCACAAGTTTTAACAATCTTGGAATATCCTCTAAGAAGTTGCGTAACCACTCTACTTCTTCACCACATTTATCTAGAGCTATAAACTCAGATTTCATGGTAGATCTGGCTATCACTGTTTATTTAGAGGATTTTCGAGATATAATTGCACCGCCAATGTGAACACAAATTCACTCGTGGACTTTGAGTTTTTCATATCAGATATCCAATTAGCATCACTATATCCTTCAATGACCGCTGGATATCGGTATAGTGCAGTCCAAAATTACGAGTATATCTCAAGTACCTTAGTACTCTTACTATTCCTTTCTAGTGATCATCTCCTGGATTACTCGTATATCTACTCAGTTTACTGACTGTGTAGGTTATGTCTGGTCTTGTACAACTCATCAAATATATCAGACTTCCAATAATTCTCGAGTATTCTACTTGAGAAATGCTTTCACCTTTATTCTTGGATAGATGTTGACTTGTATCTAT
>CAIGRF010368949.1:0-22475 GCA_903798235.1 Fraxinus ornus | reverse complement strand
GCCACAGGACCAACAAAAGCTAAGACTCACGGCGTTAGCACCAACAATTTCGTTAGTATAGCTGATAAAAGAGCTCATATTTCACATTCTCATACAAGACACGGCCTCACTATCTTTCTCTTTAGCTTCAGAAGGCCCCTCCTCCTCCTCCTCCCACCACCACCTGCACCACCACCATCACTTTTAAGCTCTTTCGTTATTCCCTCGTCGCTCATTCCACCGTCAATCCAACCGGGAGGTGATCCTGTGGGACTGCTAGAAAAGTTACAAAAGTCACAATTCAGTTTTAACGGTCTCTTTCTTGTTGTTCTTGAGAGAGTACTGTCAGCTGCAAGTTCAATTTCAAGTTAGCTAATATATATGTTTACATAAAACATAATGAAGGTAAGTCAAATTTCATGTATACATACCATTAAAGATATTGTTTTTGTGGATTAACAAGCCATTAGTTTCAGAGATTTTTTGTTAAACTTTCTATATATAGGATTTTTTTCTGTTTTCTTGAAAACGTTAATTTTGTAAAGCGCACGTTTAAAGCAACAAAGATCACTTGATAGAAGGAAATAGATGAACATTAAACAACTTACTAATAGTGACTAATCTCTATAACTAGAAAACCTGAATGAAACTCACTTTTTATTCTACTATTTGGTCTGATTATTCTTCCACTTCTCGCGAAAGATGGGAGAGATTCCAGGAGCCCAGTTGGGCGTTATTGGCGCATTGTTTCTTTCTGTGGCGTCCTCTGTGTCCATTGTCATCTGTAACAAGGCCTTGATGAGCAATCTTGGTTTTCCATTTGGTATGCAATCTTTTTCTATTTTCTTGTTTTTCTTTTAGCACATAACAATCGTTTACATCATATTGGTAAAGATCCTAATCAGTGCATTTGGGCCAGAAAATATGTTTGCTCTCGTATTGTTTAGAATTATACAGACTCGATTTACAAAACTCCATAGATTCGAAGTATGATATATTTATATTAATTTTTGTCATAAGCATAACAAAATATATGCCTAATCGAACATTACTACACTAACATAAAATACCAAAATCGAGTTGTAGAATATATATTTTCAAGAAAGATAAAATAATGTGTCCCTCTATAACATGCCATGTTGATGATTTGCAGCCACAACACTGACTAGTTGGCATCTGATAGTAACATACTGTTCTCTTCGGGTGGCGCTGCGCTTAAACTTCTTTGAGAATAAGCCAATCGACATGAAAACTGTGATGCTTTTTGGCATTTTGAATGGTATTTCAATTGGCTTTCTTAACTTGAGCTTGGGATTCAACTCGATAGGCTTCTACCAGGTGAATTATACATAATTTCACCTGTATTCGTTCAATCAACTGGGCCTTTTCATATAAATAATCCAGCATATGCAAATCTTTCTATCTATAGATGATATCTAATTCTTATTTTTTTTATTTTGATGGAGTTTCTTGGCATGGTGTATATTTTTGCAGATGACAAAACTTGCAATTATACCTTTCACTGTGCTGTTAGAAACCATTTTCTTGAAAAAACAGTTCAGGTGAGTAATTATAACTCTCTAAAATGTACAAAAAAATTTAGGCCAATAAAATCTTACATAATTTTCTCTGAAAATGTATTTGCAGCCAGAAGATTAAGTTATCTCTATTCGTCCTTCTTCTTGGAGTTGGCATTGCATCCATAACTGATCTTCAGCTCAATTTTGTTGGCTCAGTCCTCTCCCTTCTTGCCATTTTAACAACTTGTGTTGGCCAAATTGTATCCTTTATCTCTTTCAGCTATTTTTACATAGAAAATCATGGTTCATGAATTATTTTTTAAGGCCCTTAATGAAAGGATCCAAGTCTTTCCGCCTAAACTGTTATATTATAAGTTTTGGGAGAGTTTCTGTCCAACGTATCTAAAATTCAACTTCTCTTATAAAGCAAAAATTACACGAGGAGTAGGTCGAACACAAGCTCTCTCAAAACAAGCCGTAAGTGTGATATAACGATTTGAACACAGAAGTTTGGATCATTACACTTTAGATAATCATAATATGGTTAGGTTAATCATATAATTGAAGCCCACCTCGGGCTTGGCTGGCAAGGCTTGGCGGTAGGGGCTCGCTTGCATATATTATGGTCCGAGTCATTATGAAGCCCAACATTTAATATAAACCCTAATGCAATTTGGGTTAAGGTCTTCGTTTTTGGGCAATTTTTTTATCCTTAATTGGATGCTTAATTTCAGCTTACAAACACAATACAGAAGAGGCTGAATGTATCATCTACTCAGCTGCTGTACCAATCAGCCCCATTTCAAGCTGCTATTCTTTTCGTTTCGGGCCCTTTTGTGGATCAATGCCTAACCAAACAGAATGTTTTTGCACATAAATATTCTACTGTTGTGTCGGTATGTTTTCACCTAATTCCCATTTCTTAGTGCATGTATATAAAACCTTGACATTTAGGCCCTGTTTGAGTCCCATTTTTGGGAGAAAATATGTTTTGAAATAGTGATTTTTGGTGGATGTGTGGTTAAAAAATCGGAATTTTTTTGAAATTTACGTGTAAAATTGTTTTATGGAAGAACGAAGGATTAAAAATGAGCTTGGTTGGTTGAGCACAGCCCCAGACTGAACCCAAATTTGAGGAATCTTGGCCCAAACTTAATTTTCATCCTGATTTTGTTAGAAAATCGCGTGTATATGTGAAGAAGTCTTGTACAAGCTAGTAAGCCTTTGTTTGGGTTTCATTCTCTTTTCCTTAAATTTTACTTATCAAACTCAAATTTTAATCACACAATTGTAGGATTTACAATTATTATTCACTTACCCACTTTTCATTTCATGAAAAGTAAAATTTAAGTCAAAGAAAATGAAATGAAAAGTAAAATTTAAGTCAAAGAAAATGAACTCCAAACAAAGGCTAAATCAAATTAATAAATGCAAGACCGAATTTTGGGCATAAATGCAATTGAAAGTTATATATTTAGTAGTGTCAAACAGGCTGGACGAGCTTGGTCATTAGACTATATTTTTCTATAACTAGTGGTTGCTCTCTCATTTTAAGCTTTTTTTTTAAATTTGGCTCTCACCCTGTGGGCCAGTTCATTGAGCCCGGCAGTCATTTTACAAGTCGGGTCTTTTTGACATCCCCTACATGTGGCTAATGCTAAAGCTAGCCGATTCTTGTCATAAAATAGAAACACAGATCCAAACTGACGATGAATTGCCCTAATGATTTGCAGGCTTTCATTCTACTTTCGTGTGTGATAGCCGTTTTCGTGAACTTCAGCACATTCTTAGTGATTGGAAAGACATCACCAGTTACATATCAAGTACTAGGTCATCTAAAAACATGTCTTGTTCTTGCATTTGGCTATGCACTTCTGCATGATCCTTTCACTGCAAGAAACATTCTTGGTATACTAATTGCCATTATTGGAATGGGTTTGTATTCATATTTCTGCACCAATGAAAGTAAAAAGAAACAAGGGGGAGATGTTTCATCCATGCCTCAGGTAATTCTGATGCATCTCTCTCTCTCTCTCTCTCTCTCTCTCTCTCTACCAAGGCCCATTTTCGGCCCGTTTTCATTTATTTAATGATGATTATAAATAATTATTGATTAGTGGAATTGGGTTGTTTCAGATTAAAGAGAAAGATACTACACCACTGCTGATGAGCCAACAGGATAAAGAAAATGGAGCGAAGAATTCCATTGTTTAAGCTGTTAGGACCATGTGTTGATGAGCAAAGGTTTTTCTTTTACTTTTTTTTTTTTTTTTTCAGAAATTATATTCCAAGAGTGTAAATGACTTTGATTCTTTTAAATAATGTATATCTTCTTGGAACATTTTATCAGAGCTTTCGCATTTGGAAGTTTTTTCTTTGTGTAGTTCATGAAATAGAATTGAGAAGATACATAAAATTATTATGATTTGACTTTCTTAAATAAAAAGTATTTTTCGATATTTTGTTACTAAACAGACGCCCATGTGATGTTATCCGATTACATTTTACCCAATGGTAAATTTATCAGAGTCTAAGTACCAACTTTTATTCATGGTCTAGGTACTAATGTTTAAGAAAAGTCGTAGTGCTTTGTCTTCCTCTTTATGCTCATGATTCTCGTCTCATGCTACTTAGCCAATTAAATGATTATTACTTGATACTTGGTCGATTTCACTTAATTCTTTTACAACATGGAACCCCGAGCTATTAAATTAAAATTAGAGGTATTTTGGAGGTTGTCTTGCGAAATCAATTTCAATTTAAAGTTCTTGGATCACAAAGGTGTCCACGCACATGTACAAAGGAAGACTGTGTTAAAGATTGGTGTTGAACCGGGCCAGTGATTGGTGGTCCAGAAAATTGGTCTGGCTAAACTGGGATATCTGGGTACCAAAAAAAAAAAAAAATTGGTGTTGAACCATAATATGTTGTGTAACCGAAGTGATTAATAAGGTAACATACTTACAGTATTTCTTGGAGGAATTAAGGTCGAACATTTGTATTTGGATGGTCACAATTATTTGCCTAGCAAAAAATCTTGGATTCTTGTTTGTCATATCTAGACAAATCATATACAAGTTTTATACCATTTAAATTATTTGTTCTGCGATGGAGTGCTTTCCAAACCTAAAGTTTGATCATCATGGATTTTTCTGACAATGGACAAAGTAAATATGGATTTTTCTTCGAAGAAAATTGATTGCTTACTTACAAGTCATTTTTTCAAGTTCATAAATCAATTTTTAAGTTTCAAAACTTGGAAGACACTATTACCCTTGCCTGCCTGATCCCATTTTTAATACTCACTTCTTTCAAAATGCATTTTCAACCGCATGTTTCATAAAATTCACAATTTTTATTAAGGGTTCATTTGATTGCAAATGTGAAAAATTGGTGAAAAGAAAAGAAAGTGTTTTACAGTTAATTGATTTGCCTATAAATTATTTTACTGAGAATTGTAATTAATTGTGTTTGATTAGTATAATTTTTTACCTGAAAAATGTTGAAAGTTTGGTGTCCGTTTGACTTCGTTTTTATAGAAATTGTCTATTAAAGTGCTAATTTTTTCTACCGTTGAGTCTAGAATTTATTCCAATTGCCAAAAAAAATTTACCATACCGAATATCATTCGTTTGACTTTGTTTTGCATGAAAATTGTCAATAATAGTAATAAATCTTTTTTTATCATTGTGTCTAGAATTCTTTCCAATTGCAAAACAAAAAAAAGGGAAAATTTTTTCCAACCGAAACATCAAGAATTTATTTTCCTCAAAAATGTGGAAAATGAGAAAAAGTGGGAAAAAAAATTCCGGGGAAAATTTTGCATATCAAACACTACAAAAGTTGAAAATAGAAAAAAAATTCCCATTTTCCATGAAAAATGTTGTGTATCAAATGAACCCTAATTTTTGAACTACATAATTCATTAACTTTTATTAAAATCTATTAAAATTTTGATTTTTATCTAAATCAAACAAAGGCTATGTGTTTCTCAAATGCCAAATTAACGAACAAAATGATTGTATTTCCGTTCTTAAGGACATTTCACACACCTGAACCCATATAATTTTTTAAACTTCAATAGTTGTTAAAATGTTATTAACTTGAAAACATAGCGTGTGTTGGTCATGCATGAAACTAATGGAGAGAACTCCAATGGAATTGGAAATTAATATATTTTGATCATATCATAATTGATCTTTGTTACCGTGAATGTCCTAGCAAAAATCACATGGGTCTCTTAGTCACCTTCGCTTACCGAGGATTGATGTCTTTATTTAAAATAATTCAAACCGTCTTCTTACTTTCAAAAAATTATTCTAAGCCCCTCTACGAGATTGAAAAATGAAGCTTTTACCCAAATGACTTAGGAACCCTCTGAGACTTTGAGGTCGTTGCTACGTCATGACATTATAAGGGTGTCATTCCTCAAATATGTGTACTTGTAATTTTAAGCTTCAACCCTTCCACTAAACAATGGAGTTATTATGCATTTTAATATAATAAACTAGGGAACTTATTGCTACCTAGAATGATCGAGATCCCTAGGTAACATTGTTGTAAACGTATAGATTCTAGAAAATGCTACCTAAAAAATAGAATCAAGACAACAATACAATTAAAGCCATAGGTTGGGGACCAACGAAGCAATTTTCCCTTAACTTTTAAAGGGGAAAAAGGACAAAGATTAAAAGATTCCAAATTTATTATTAAGAAATGGGATAATTGCAGTAACGGTACCAAATATTTTATTTAGTAGCAAACTTTGTTCAAATATTTTATTTGTGTCACCCACAGTACTAAATCTTTCAAAAATTAACACATGACGAGGTACAAATGGATGATTTCTGTTAGTTTGACCGTTAGTTGATCAGATAATTGACATTGACAATAATTTTGACTAATTTTAAAAGGTTAAAAAGGTGACTTTATATTTATTTTATAATAAAATAACTAAAATCAAATAATTAAAATTTAAAACTCATTTTTGCCTTCTTCTTCTCCATCCACCCCCACACATACCACGACCATCCCAAAACCATCACCACCACTATCGAACGGCTCAACCGCACCCACCTAATGTTGGCGCCACTGTCATCTCCTCCACCACCACCTTCATTACCGTCATCCAACAAATTTTTCTTCCCCAAATATGGGTGACGAAGAGAGGAAAGAAAAAATTTGGAGCCTCTGTTTTTGTGTTCCCAATGCAGCTTAGGGAGGAAAGTTCCCCTTTCTTGCACCCCAAATATACACAATGTTTAAAGAAATGTATGAGCGATGTTTACACACATCACAACTCATGCCCATGTCATAAAATCCCACCACCCCTTTATTGCATTTGAATTATCCAGTTACCCCTTCTCAATTTCGTGCATACAATCCCAAAATAAGGCTTCAAAGGTATCGAAAAGTTGCAATTTTCAACCGTTCTTTGTGGTTTCTTGAAGTCAAAAGGTTGAGGAAATTTGAAAGTAATAACGAGAGTTTTAGGTGCTTTAAGCATAAAGAGAGCGATGGAGACACAGAAATAGAGGCGAAGATGATGGAGTTTATGGAGAAATTGGGGAAGCTGTCAATGTTTCCAACAAAGGAAGAGTTGCTCAAAGCTCGAATAATGGATTTGGTGAAGGTTATAAAGAAGGTGCATTATTGTGTGGTTGGGCGATGATGGCCGACCAATTGGTGGTAGGGGTAGGTTTTCCTAGTTGGGTGATGGGTTCTGGTGAAGGAGATAACACAGTTTTAGGTTTAGATGGGATGAGGTGGGGTGGGTATGTGTGGTTTGGGTTTTTATTTTATTTTAATTATTTTATTATAAAAAATGTAAATAACCATTTTATCCTTTTAAAATTAATTAAAATTATGGTCAAGGTCAATTCTCTGGTCAACTAATGGTCAAACTAATCGTTTCCATTCATTTGGACTCTAAATGCAAGTTTTTTAAAGATTTGGTACCGTGGGTGACATCAATGAAAGATTTGAACAAAATCTGTAACTAAATGAAAGATTTGGCGCCGTGACTGCAATTTTCCCTAAAGAAATTAAAAAGGGTAATAGAGTCATATTGACCATCAAATCATTTTGCCTGCCAAGCTTGCCGTTGCCCAACCTGTGTTCCTTTTAACAGAGTAAAACCAACCAGCCAGGCCACAGAGAGAGAGAGAGAACAAAAAGAAAAGAGGATTCCTCTTCAATCCCCTTTTCTAACCAGCAGTACCTACAATAAAGAAAGAAAGAAAGAAAGAAAGATATATGTGCAGATTCTTGATGCATACACACATGATGCATACACACATGATACATACATACATACACGCACTCAAACTGTATGTGTATGTATGTTAAACTACATTTATTGAATAGAAATTGAACATATTTTTTTCGATTTTTAGAGGAAATCGAGAGGTGGGTTACTGGGAATTCTTGGTAATAAATAGTGAAAATGGCGGTTTCACAGAGTGATGGTAATAGAATGGAGGGGTGGTTGTATTTGATACGGTCTAATCGGATTGGGCTGCAATACTCGAGAAAACGTTATTTTGTTCTTCAAGATCACTTGCTCAAGAGCTTTAAATCTATCCCACGTTCTGTCAACGAGGTTGTTAATTTTTCTTAGTTTTTGTGTTCATCGATCGATTTATAGTGTGTATTTGCATATGCATGTGCGATTGTGAAGTTCGATTGTTTCTTCCTTTTGTTCAACTTGCATTTATTGTATGACCTTTTTTTGGGATTTTATATTTTTTCTGTATCATCTGTACTATGAATAGGAATAATGACTATATTTGTATATTCTATGGGTATATTCTTTTTTGCATTTGGAATTTCGGGAAAATTTAGTTCCCTATGTTCTATAATGGGAATTAATGGGATCAGTGCAAGTGCCCTTTGTTTCTATTTCTGTGAGATTTCAACCACAATTATGGTGGCGAATATGCACTCCTATGTTTGAGTGTTATGCTTGTCTGTGTATCTTTTATGTATGTTTATATATTCATATTATATGTATAAAGATCATGGTTATATGCTTAGCTATCTATATATGTATATATGGTTTTAATTAGTCTTTTATATGTTTTAATATATGTATTTCTAGTGTAGATGTATTTATGCACACATGGTTACGATTTTGGTTCTCAGTGTGACCATGGTTCAAGCAGCTTACTTTTAGTATGGCCATAGGAGTTTTTAAATCTATAGATTCATAATAAATTAGAGGTTATGGATTTTGGCAGAGAAATTTTCTGTCAGCCTGGATTTACGCCTATAGATAACTGAAAGTTTTGTACATTGTTGCCTTCGTTTTCTCTTTCCTTTCCATAATTTACTTTATAGACGCAATTGCAGACCTTGGACACTGAGCTGGAATTTATTTACAGGCTTCATGTTTTCTGTCATGTTAAGACTCTTTGGGGTCTGCTCAGACTACATTTAGGGTCAAAATGCATATAAAATAAATGGAATCTGTTAATTCAAAACTTTGAGTTTGCAAAAAACAAAATAAATGAGTGGTGCCTAATACCAATGGTATCTCTAGGGATGTCAGATTATGAACCAGAAAAACAAGTTCCTCTTAGTAGAATAGAATGTGAACTTTTATACAAGATCTACTTGAGTAGATTACTTACTAGTTATTATTGGATGACTGAATACCCTGTGTGCCTTGATTTTTCTATTACTGGTCAGATTTTCATAATCAGCTTCCTTGAATCTGATTTATCGAGGTTGATAAGTGTTCCTGAGGAGATTTTTTGCTTTTTGTATTTGGAGAAATATGGAAGCGAAGTTAAGAAACACTGAAAATAAATGTTCACTAATTTTAAACTCTCATAAAACTTGAGAAATCTGTAGCGGTGACATGTGGTTGTGATTTCTTTATGGTTGAATCCATAAGATACTCTTTTAATTCCTTTTTGTTTCCATTTGTACTCTTAATGTTCCTTTTCGTTTACTTTTACAGCTGGCTTTGATTAAGTAACCATAAAAATAGAGTGAATTAAACTTTTGGTTCATTCTGAAATTGTTCCGTATATGCTAAGAAATTATATTTATTTCCAAGTGGATAATTAATATTTTGATTCTGGTTATCCTGGATTTTACATGTTGGGCATTATGAGCAGGTATTACTATTAAAATCTCATGCTGATTTTCAGGATCCTATCAGAAGTGCAATTATAGATTCGTGCATAAGGGTAACTGACAATGGGAGAGAGAGCATCCAAAGAAAAGTATAAACTCCTTGCCATATTAATTTATGGCAGTGATAATTTTCCAATCTTTATGCTAATCAAATCAATTGGTTTTGCTTTTCAATTCGCTGAGTGGCACTTTTGTTAATTTTCCATTTGCAGGTCTTCTTTATTTTCACACTTTATAACACTTCCAATCACAATGATCAACTGAAGGTTTGCAATCTCTTTATTCCAATGTTTACAACCATTGCTTTTACACACTTAATCAAAATCTTTTTAATTTATAGTTGGGAGCAAACAGTCCTGAAGAAGCTGCAAGATGGATTCAGTCCTTTCAGGAAGCAGCTATGAAGGTCAAAACTGTTCTATTTTATTAAATTTCTATATATTTTTTAGGTTGGCAAATGATGATTATAGGTACCTGCAGCCTGACCTGAATCAAGGAGATGCTGATTTCTCTAGACGTGAACCACAGTCTTTTAGGTATATAAGCATCATATTTGATTTGTTTATTGACCAAGATATCACTTTAAGATTTTTCTAATTAATTGTCATTGATGTGGTTGGCCACAATGCAAACTGTCTTATCTTTTTACTAGCAAGTCAAATTGCCAATTTTTATTGTGAACAATTTGAAAATTTTCGACTTGTCGTTTTAAGCTGAAATAAAAGTTCCAGCCTTCTTTATGTTCACCTATTTTCTTATGTTCTTTACAGGTTAAACCGCCGTAATAAAAACTCACATTCCATTGACTGGACTCTCTGCTCATCATCAGTTACTGATGCAATGACATCCGATGTTGTTGCACCATCATCTTGGAAAATCTTTGGTTGTCAAAATGGTATAGATTAAGTTAACGGTGTATCTTGCAAGATGGAGAAATGATTTGTCTAACATGCTAATACTTGTTTAATGCAGGTCTCCGGTTATTCAAGGAGGCCAAAGATAGGGAATTTCATTTGAAGGTCGGTTAACCAAATGTTAATACGAAATTTGAAGTCTTCGAAACTTTATCTTGTTCAATCTTTTCTTCCTTAATCTGTAGTGGGATGATCATCCTGCAATAATGGCTGTTGGTGTAGTTGATGGAACATCAGAGGCTATTTTCCAAACTCTCATGTCTCTTGGTACTTCAAGATCAGAGTAAGTTGCAAATGATATTAGAGAAACAGAATTGTGACTTCAATAACAAATATTTCACTTGAACTTGAGTAATAGTATCACTTGTGAATCCATTTACTGATAAAAATATTTGAGCTGCAAATGTTAGTCTATGCTTCACGATATCTTTACATTTGAAGCATGAAGAATAATTTTCTTGGATTATTTTGTGCAAGAAAAATAAGATGAAATGAGGCTATGATATACAAATTTTGCTGCTTATGTATCTAATCAACTTTGCAATTTTCTCTTCTCGTAAGCGCTGTCTGTTCCTATTTTTTCCTTCCATATTTTCAGTTTTTGCATAAACCTTCTTTTGCAAAAGTCATTATGTGTAAAAAGGAATAATTCCCACAGTAGAAGATAACAGAAATTCTCTATATGCGTATCTGTCTTGGTAGAGGAGTTCTTTTGTATCTTTTTTGACCATCCTCTATATTGTTTCAGGTTTCAAAAATGATAAACCGCTGAAATTTTATGGGAATTTTGTGGGCCTTATTAATCTTGGATCACCTAAAGTTCTCTATTTCATATTAAATTCTCTTAGTGAACCGCCTTTATTTGAGGAAATTAAAAACTTCAACTTGGAAGGTTCTCAAAGTGCTTACCTGGAGCAACCTCTAACCTAATTGAGAATGGTGTCAGTTTTGATGATTCATTGGAACTTTGCTTATGTCGAAATGTTGGATTCTTTTATATTTTATTCTTCTGTTTTATGATGGCATAATAATTTCTTTGCAGATGGGACTTTTGTTTTTACAAGGGCTCCGTGATTGAACATCTTGATGGTCATACTGATATAGTTCACAAGCTCCTATATCATGATTGGCTACCATGGTCTGGTTCATCCCTTCTCTGTAAAATTTGTTTCGTTATTTATATCGTTGATACATGAGATACTTGTTGCAGGGGTATGAAACGAAGAGATCTTCTGTTGCGGCGCTATTGGAGAAGGGAGGATGACGGGACATACGGTAATATTGTTGGGTCAACTCAAGTAGTTAATATCACTAATGGTACTCAACTGGAAAATAACTTTCATTTGTTTCTGTTTCTTGCAGTTATTCTTTACCATTCGGTGTTTCACCAGAAGTGCCCGCCTCAAAAGGGCTATGTTCGTGCCTGCCTAAAAAGTAACATATGCTTAACATATGGCACTAGTTTTAAAAATAAAAAATAAAAACAAATTCATAGATATACAAGGTTTTGCTGGTTATCTTTGTATATTTATTTCTAGCTTGTGTTGCATGGATGCTCAAGCACAGAATCTTACAATTTGACATCTTACATGCTTATAAGCTTTTAATCGTACTACATTTCTTTTATAGAATCATGTTACAGCTGGCTCTATAATTGAATTTGTATGACTAACAGATGACACTTTGCACTCATCTCAGGTGGTGGATATGTGATTTTTCCTGTGAATCAAGGGAAGCGATCAGTAGTGAGGCATATGCTAGCTATTGACTGGAAATTCTGGAAATCATATATACAGACATCATCAGCTCGATCTGTAACAATTCGCATGTTAGGGAGGCTTGCCGGTGTGCTTCCTAATCTCTGTCTCCTCCTTTTATGCCAATGCAGTTACTATTATATCGATTTATTTATTTGTATTTTGAAACTCTTCTGCTTTACTTGTATCTATGTAGCCTTGAGGGAGTTGTTCAGAGCAAAATTAGATTGCTTATCATCTGATTTCTCGTCGGGTGAGATGATGAAAGATAGTAGCTCGTTTCAAAGTACTCAAAAATTGAAGGTTGAAGTCCAAAATAGGCTGGAGAATGGGCAGAGTAAGAAGAATATGGAGGAAGAAGCTGTTAAAACGCCTTCTGAACATTCAAGTCTTTTTGGATTAAATGATGCAGCAGATGAATTCTTTGATGTGTCAGAACCTGTGGATTATGATCGATCAGAAAATGGTTGGAATTCTGATTTTGATCCAGAAATGTACTCTCAGGTACTAGTTACTAGCTATCACTTCCTGATATTGTTAGGAGTAAGAACATAGCTTTAGTGGGGACAGTAGTGCCTCTGATGACCAATTTCACTGCCTTAAATCTAGAGGTGCAATTCAGTAATCATTGCACAACTAGCAGCTCAATTATGAGATGATATGACTAGATGATAGATAAGGCAAAATATATTTGTTGGGTTGGACCTGCAATTATGCATTATGTCAATATCGAACTTTCACACATCTGCTTGTAGAGTGGAATGTTTAGCTTGTGGTGCTGGATATCAGGCATTCAATTCGATTCACAATGTTGCTACTTTATTTCCTTCAGAATTAGGGCAGGCAATGATGTTTTGAAGGCATCAATTTAAAGATGAACTGTTTAATCTTAACACAGAATTCATCAAACCCTCCATAAGTCTGGACTCATCTGATACTAATATATATGTGCTTGTATGGGTAGGTACTATGCTGTTCATAGAATGGTGGAAAATATAGTGTTTTCTCAATTCATTTGTTATATATTGATTGTTTCAGGACACTCGTCAACCCAAACTGTCAACTGCTGCTGTCTTTGTGAAAAAGTTGCATGATATAGCAGGTAAGTTGATTGAAACTCATAAACTTGACATGTTAGTGTTTGTTCTTTTTTTTTCCTCCGCCTTTTCCCCTTGCCTATTAGGCAATAGTATATTGTTGATCTCTTGAACTTCTAATAGCCTAGGAAGTCTTCATGCTGCAGTTCAGAAGAAAGGTTATGTAGACTTGCATGAGGTGGCAAGGGAAGATAGTCTGTCTTGCAATTATGGATCTACTCTTCCAAAGGATTCAACTTGTAACTTGCCCTGCAGCTGGACAGCAGCAGATCACTCGACATTTTTAATTCGTGGAAAGACTTATTTGGATGACAGGAAGAAGGTAATTTCCATTTTCCACTTTTGAATATTTATTAAAATCCTAGTATCTTATCTTTCAAGAAATGGTGTATCTGCCTTTGTTTTAGTGTAATAAACTAAACCAAATTGTTTCACAAGGTAAATGTATGTTAGTATTGCATGACTTCTGCTTAAGCCCACTAATAGAGCAATAAACTAAGCAATTCATGTTGAGAAAGTATGAAGAAAATCTCACTTTGGCTAGACATGGGTAAATAATGGGTTTATAAGGGAATTGAGCTACTCCTCCCGATAGGTTAACCTTTTGGGATGGAACCACAATTCCCAATTACTGGTGCTAGAGCTAGGCCCCAAACTTAGCCATGTGGAAGCACACGATAAATCCCCAATTGCAACCAGATGAAGTTGTGGGTCCTAGTTAATTACAATAGGCTGAAAGAATTCATAGTTGGCTCTCAATGGCGAGTGTGCCCAAGTAATCGGTGGCCTAGTTGGGCGTTGATGGAGTGTGATGATTCCTTGTTTAAGGAAGGGGATGGATAGATTTATCTCTTAAAGAAAGGGGGGTTCCATAGTCCATACTATATGGTACTTTGTTCAGGGATTGTTGGGTAACTGCATATAATATGCCACATCAGCTAAACATTGGGTAAATGGTTGTTAAGGGAATAGGGCTGCTACTCTTAATAGTTTAACCTTTTGGGATGGAACCTCAATCCCAACAATTAGAGAAGTATTTACTCCATTTTTTTTTATTACTTCATGATAAAATGACACGAGTTAATAGCTTATTTTCCTTAATTTTAATATTTTAGCAAGTGTTATTGGTGAGTGTAAGAACTGCATTAAATATCAAACATTATCACAGAATTCTTAAATCTGTATGTGTGCATGACAACTAGAGCAAGTCTTTTATTGTTTGTCTTGTTTTCAGTTACCCGACTTTCAAGTTTCAATTATCATTTGATTGAAGGAATTTTTTTCTTTGAGCAGGAAGAATGTAGACTGCCTTTGTAGAGTAATTTACTAAAATTTCCAATTTCACGATAAATGACAGAGTTTTGCTTTCTAGCCTCACTGTAAATAATTTTTATATGTTACTCTTCTCAGATTAAAGCAAAAGGCACGTTAATGGAAATGGTTGCCGCTGACTGGTTGAGATCTGACAAGCGAGAAGATGATCTTGGTGGTCGCCCCGGGGGCATAGTTCAGGTGTTTCTTTATTTTGTGAAAACATTTTTGTCCAGAGTTTATCCACTTTTATTACCTTTGCAAAATTTATGTATACTGTTCATGCAGTGATCAATCACTGAAATGAAGTTGCTATGTCTAATATGTAGAAATATGCAGCAAAGGGAGGTCCAGAGTTCTTCTTTATTGTGAACATACAGGTAAATTGGGCCTCGTTCATTTAATCATTTTTACTATTTTGGAGGTATAAGGATAATCGGTTACTGACTTCAATTTTAATAATATAGGTCCCAGGTTCAACAACATATAGCCTTGCTTTATACTATATGATGAGTACTCCTATTGAAGATTCTCCCTTGCTAGAGAGCTTTGTCAACGGGGATGATGCTTATAGAAATTCGAGGTTCAAGCTCATACCATACATTTCAAAGGTCAGTGCAGTTATTGTTGCATTCAGTTGCATTTCACTTAATGGTTACTGTTTTTCTTTTCAGTTTTTTTCTCATTATAATTTGCATTTAGATGTGTGTTCAATTTTCTCTTGCTTTTGGACTAATTGTTCATGCCTTGTAGATTCATTTTCCTTATCTTTTCTCGTTTAGTTTTTCAGTATTCCAACTGATTTTTGAGCCACTGAATTTTTTTGTTGTATCCCCTTTCCGATGAATTGAGGTGTATCGTCAAGATAAACAGTATTGTAGTTCCTAATCAATGTTCTCTTGTTCGAATACTCATTGACTGTTTCTCTTTCCATTCATTTGGTTCGAGTAAAATGTAGAAACACTCATTGAGTTTGGGATTTGTCCTTGATTGCTGCCATCAAGAAATTTATTACCAATATGAAGCATCTTCGAAGACAAGTTGAACTTTGGCAAAGATGCGGAATAGATCTTTTATCAATCAGATTTAACTAGCTCTTAACCTGGTCTTCCTTTTTCTAGGTGTCAGACACAAGAGAAATTAGCTTTGAGTTTTCTTTTGACCTGTCAGTGCTAGATGTCATCGCCTCTTTATTGCCAGTATTTTGTTATAATTGGATATCATCAAGCCTTATTCTGCACTGAAGTGTACCCCACATTCTGCTGATTGGAATTGAACATTAGGCATGATGGTTCGTCCCTTTGGTGAAACTTAAAAAATCACCTGTATGTCATTTATATTTCTAAGAATATATTGCATGTTATTAAATTTGAGGCTTAGATTTAGGATCTATCAGATGGTCTAGCTGAAGCCGACTTGAGCTGCTGCATTATATATGCTTTTACAGGACTTGAAATAACAGTCGAATTTGCTTGGTCTCAATTCCTTTAGTTTAACTATCTTTTCTTTGGTGTTGTGGCCATCTGACAAATTTCAATCAATTTTGAAGTCTAGCTCTTCCAATCAATTTTGTGTGTGTTTGTTTGGGGGGGTTGTTTCCATCTTATGTTGGTTCAGAATGATCCCTCGTGCCTTGCAGTACATCCATATTCCTTTGACTTCTTAACCATAAGAATTTCAACTTGATTGTTTTCCAGGATGGAGGAAAATGGTGTATATGAGAGTTAGCATATTAGCCTGTTAGAGTGATTTTGTTAAAGGTTTGCAAAGCTTTTGCTAAAACTAAGTGGAATTTGTTCAAAGAGAGTCCATCGCTTGTCAAACTGGATTTTTGGCCCAAAACATTGTGAAGTTATTTTGTTTATTTGGTTGGGTCCATTGAGATATATAGTTCTTTTGAATGTGATTTGTAAATTTGAGGATAATGCAGAAAGATATTATGTGAAATAACCAGGGTCAACTAAAATATTGTCACTTGAAAATTTACACATTGAAATGCAGTTAAACACATCATTTATCAGATTATATTTGTTGTCATGTGCACTCAACTATTTCATCTCCCAGAATATTACCTTTCCCATCCAAGCATACTATCTCAATGCTTGCTATTTATCTTGTTTCATGAATAGTACGCATCCAGTCAGCGCATAGCGAATGAAAAATGCGTTCATCCTGGATTCTTTTCCTCAATAAAAGTGCCTATCGATTAATCCCAGCCATGTATGATGATGTAACAAAGTTTTGTATTAAACAACTCACCTTGTTGCGTCACGAGTAATCAAAACATTAAACACTCAGCATAAGATGAAGCTCACAGATCATGGTATCTTCAATCTATTTTGCAGGGTTCATGGATAGTCAAACAGAGTGTTGGGAAAAAAGCTTGCCTCATTGGGCAAGCACTTGAAATTAATTATTTCCGTGGAAAGAACTACTTGGAGGTACTGTGCAACTGTAATTTTATCTTGGACCACCTGCTGATTCTCTATCATATTCACTTGCATGTGTTCATGTACATTGGGATCTGGTTCATAATCTTCAATTTCTATTATTTATTGAACATAGCAAGAAGAATCGATTTACATATTTTGACTTTGCTAAATCAATGATGATATACAAGGCCCCTGTTGAAATTTTATTAAAGGCAAAATATCTTCAGACTTCGGTTGGCAATAACGCTAGGAAGTGAGTTGTATATCTTATCTACAATTGTTTTGATCCTTGAGTATGGTCCGTTTAATTGAAATATTATTAGACATCTTACAATATTTTATTCGAAATATAGAAATTGAGTCTCAAAAGGTGGGATCGCTGCTTCCCTTTTTAAAATCAGTTCCCCCCCCACAATATTTTATTCGAAATATAGAAATTGAGTCTCAAAAGGTGGGATCGCTGCTTCCCTTTTTAAAATCAGTTCCCCCCCCCCCCCTTTTGATTTGTTGGAGGGGATTCGTAACTGAGAGTTTTGGAGACAAAATGATTTCGGAAACTATTCTTGAATGTCTTTGTTGGTTAAGAAAATGAAAGCCCCATGTCTTTATAAATGCTGGCATAAGCACAGTTTGTTGTCTGTAACTCAATTACAACATGTAATGCCTCATTGCTACCAAATCTGTATGTTTAGCAACAGAGTAACTCTAGCCATCTTAGAATCCGATGATTGATGAATTACTTTCGCATGTCTCTATTATGACAATTTAAGCTCATTTATTAATGACTACCTTTCATAAAGCCCAGCAACATATTCCTTTTTAGAAATATGTATTATCCGACATTATGATCAAAGCTAATATGTTGATTAATGTCAGCTTGGTGTTGATATTGGTTCATCCACGGTTGCAAGGGGTGTGGTCAGCCTTGTTCTAGGTTACCTTAACAATCTGGTCATTGAGATGGCATTTTTAGTACAGGTAAAGCAACCTACAGAAGCTTCTGTACTCTATTAAAATGCATACTCCTTGATTAAGATTCCACTTAATTCGACTGGCTGACAGTCTATACAATAAGAAGAAAATTCTCAAGTGCATGTGTTTATTTAAGTCGTTTTGGGTCTCATTATTGATACTTTCCTTACACTATGCAGGCCAATACACCTGAAGAGCTACCGGAATATCTTGTTGGAACCTGTCGTCTTAACCATTTGGATGCCTCTAAAGCTGTATTGGTGAAACCGTAGCTCATTTTCTACAGACAGAGAACACAGTGGCACCCACCAAGGTTATTGAGTTGCAATTTGCAAAGAAAAGCATGAATTGTGACAAATGAATCTGCAATGTATTTTAGTTGTGATTCTTTTATTCAATCAAAATGAATAGGTAGGCCGGGATTCGTATGATGTTATTGATGACCCTAACCTACTGGAAGAAATATAGAAATGTGGCTTGTCTTGTGAAAATTTTCGGTATTCTTTTGGAACACAAGTACGTACTTGTGCATGATCATACAATATGGAAAATGGAAATGAATTTGATACACTGTATAATGTTGCTATGTTACCCCAACTTAGGAATTGTTTGGCAGGATTTCTATTTATTGCACAATAGCTTAATGAAGAAGATACTTTCTGTTCAAAAAACGTCTTTATGTTTATGTCATCGTTCTCTACAAGTTCTCATAATCAAACAAAGCATTTCTAGACTGTTCAAAAACAGTTTGTTAGGCTCAAAAAGTTTTTTACTTTTCAAAAGTCCTGCCAAATGGGGTTTTATGTAGTTAGCTTTTGCTTCTCACCATTAAGATAAGTGTATTTTACACTTATCTATGCCACAAAATATGAATAATCTTAAGTAAATATATTGGAATAGGGCTTAATTTTATATAAATTATATTTTGCGGGACAACATTGATGAATATTGTGGAATTTAGGAGAAACAAGCGAAAAAAGACTAAAATGAAAGAAAATAAAAGTTTAGGGATCAAAGTGAAAATAGTCAAAAGATGATCTGAAAAAAGAAATGAAGATGTGAGAGGAAGAAGTAAAAGATTATACAAAGTGCCCACATAGGAAGGAATATGTGGAATCATTGGAAACCTCAAGGATAAAGGAAGCTTTTCAAGTTTGGAAAATCGACAAGGGAGTTGATAATGCTAACATAGTGCGAATTGTTTTGTCAATGCAGTCCCGCTTTGAACCGCCATGAGTAAATCGCTCAAAAGTCGAGCTCTAGACCTTAAATTAAGCGTTTAATGGGAAGCAATCCATTTTTCTATTTATTTTCACTTATTTTGAATTAACTATTTTATTATACATAGTTTTAGGGATTACATTAGTATTTTAGGACCATATTTAGGAACTCGTGCATTTAAATTATTTTTAACACGTTTTAGGCGGTACATTAAGACTTGCATTAGTAACTTAGGCATGTTTACTTCTCGAGTTCATTTTATTTAGGTTCATCGTTAACATCATAGCATTCATTGAGCTTACATTGATGTGATATGCATTCTTAATGTCGCAATTGGATTTCAATCTTCTCAACGTTAAAAGATTAGAATTCTTCTTGTTGTGAATACATTATGAATATTTAAATCTTATTTGCTATCATTAATATTTATTTTGAATTCTTGAAACAGAAAATTAAAGTCTAGCAAGAAAAGTGCTAGTTGTCATGACGTCTACCTACCGGACCAACTTGATCTTTCTACCTATCCGCATCTACTCCTAGGGAATTTATGATTCTTAATCCTTTATTTAGATTATTTTTGTCCTTACATTGAGGACAATGCTTTGTATGAGTTTGGGGGTGACAGAATTTTCATGATACTTCTTACATTCATCAATATTTGTGTATAATTTACTTCTTTTGTGTGATTGTTCGAGTTAAAAAAAATTAGTAGTAATTTTTATTTATTTTCTAGTATTCGTTTATTATTTTGTATGTTTGTGTGGGTTTGATGGCCTTATCGACAATCATGTTGAATATTGGAATAGATATAGACTAGCAATGGTAGAAATATTGCATGATTAGATTATCCAATACTTGTTTATGTGAAACTTGACTTTCTCTATGCACAACACTCATGTTTTACCCATTAATTTAGTGATTTGACTCAATACTTAGAGAAGAGTTTAACAGAGTAAGTTAAATTCGAAAAACCCTATTGTATTTATACATAATCCATTTTTAGAAAAGTTTGGAGATGGTTGAGCTGTTACACGGGAACGTTGAGATGTGTAGGGTTCCTTGCATGAAATTATTTTGTGTGGATTGTCTAAAATTAATAAGACGAAGATGAGGTGAAAGTCTTAACTTAGGGGGTTGGTTTTAGAGACTGAATGTTTAAAAGAAAATGGGCATAACACTAATCTATGTGTGAATAAAATCATCTTTTTGAACATGTATAACTCGAGTGAATAAGCCTGCAAAGATTTAAAATCTAGTGTCTCAAAGTCAACTGACTAGAGAATTATCGGCTTAAAGCTTACCATATGGGTTGTCTAAAAAGCAAATGAGAAGAAGTTTGAAAAAAAAAAAAAAAAAGGAGGAAAAGAGAAAAAAACATGAATAATTGAGAAAAGACACAACTACATTGATTAAGCCCCAAGACAGTTGGTTGATGGAACTATATATTTGATGCGAGACACTAGCTTAGTTTATGTCTTAAAGGTTAAAGCAATAAAAAAAAATATAAGAGAATCTCAACTTGTAGAAGTGTGTGTACTTGTAAGGATAAGATACATCCAAACTAAGAGAGGGTAGGATTAGAATTGACTAAACTTCAGCTTTAGGACGCACCCTCAAAAAATTGAGTGAAAAAAATAAGTTTGGAGATGTGTATCTCTCGAGCTAAGAAATGAAATATTTGACTTCTTCGAGTCGGGAGTTGAACTAGTCATGAGCTTGATATGTTTACATGAGTTTACACTCACACACATCGAGTTTTACATGTAACAGGTGGAGGTTGATTTGATTTTGTAGTGTTGAAATTATTCATAGTGCTGATTGTAAAATTCCAATCCTGAGATAGGGCAGGTTATCAAATCATGTTTCGTTTGAAGTTAAACTATAGTTTGTTAATTTGAGGACAAACAATGATTCAAGTTTTGGGGATTTGATAAATGCATTTTATACATTTATTTATGCCACAAAATATGAATAATTGTCGGTAAATATATTGGAATATAGTTTAATTCTATAAAAATTATGTTTCACAAGACAACGTTGATGAATATGGTTGAATTTAGGAGAAACAAGCAAAAGGGACTAAAATGAAATAAAATCAAAGTTTAGGGACTAAAATGCAAATAATCAAAAGATAATCCGGAAGAACAAATGAAGATGTGAAAGAGTCGAAGACCAATTGAGCGAATGAATAAAGTATTGAAAGAAAAAGAAGCGAAAAAATAGATCAAGAGATGAGAAAACGGAGTTCAGGAACTAAAACACAAAAAATGGATCTTTGCTTATACTATGCTATAGCATAGTACATTTATCCATGTGGTCGCATGTTAGGCAACAGGAATTTTCAGGGCTGAAATTAGTTGAACTATGTTATAGCATGCGATTGAACTATAGCATAGTGCATTTTTGAAAGAAATTTTTGGGTTCTTTGTAAGACTCCAACTCTTATGGAAATAATATTTGGGATGTCTTTTAAAGACCTAGGGCCTTCGAGAAATATATGACTACTCATTGGAGAGCATAGAAGACGGCAAGAAACATCAATTATTGTTTTCTTTTTCATAACATGTTATGCTAGATTTCTTTATGTCAGGAGAACGATGAGCCTTTTAATACGAATTTTTAATCTCTACTTTTATATATTTGACATTGAAAACACGTTTTTAGATTTTGAATGATTTACATGATTATCTTTTCTCCATAATTATTGTGCACGGTAATTGTATGAATTTGGTGGGTGCATTCAAAAGAAAATAGGTCAGATGTAGTTTAAATCGCCAATGGATCAGATAGAAGATAAAAATATACCGCTATGGTTTATGTGAATATTTAAGTATTCATAAAAATCCATGCACTCTTGTATGTTCGCATCTGTCATAGAAATATAGTCGAAGACTCAAGACATATATGAGAGTAAATTTAACGTTACTCAAGAGAGATTGTTAAATAAAATATGAATATTAATTCTTCAAAATTAAACTGTGTTGTCAACGAGTGTAACTAAAGTTAAAAAAGATTATTGGATGGGAATTCGGGATGTTAGTGTGCTTGTAATTTGTTAAAGGGTATTTAAGTCTTTTATGTACTACCTAGAGTTTCCTAAATTCTTATTATAAATAGTAGGAGGCTAACA
>CAIGRF010368906.1:48087-62559 GCA_903798235.1 Fraxinus ornus | reverse complement strand
AATTTGATTTTGGTTTCGGGTTGGGGTTGAAACCAACCTAAACCGAACCGCGCCCAACCTTAGTTTTAAGTGTTTTCACTTATAATCAAACCAAAATTTTCAAAACGCGTTTTGGGTGTTTTCAAAATAATTTTTCAAAATGACAAAAAGAATACATTTTCAATAATCTCAAAATGGACACTCAAAACACAACCCAAAATGAATTCAAAACTCAAAACACAAAATTGAAACACAAATAGAACAACCCCTTAGTTTTCTGTTTGAACCACACTATTTTGGAAAAATCTATTATGAAATAGTAGATTGATGGAGAATGCGTTGCTGAAAAAGAATGTGTGGTTGAAAATGAAGATTTTAATATATACCAAACAGGGACTGTATTTCTGTAAGTTATGCCATTTATAGATTATAATGTGGAGTCCCATTTACATTACTTCTTTGGTTGTCCAACAACGAAGTATTAATACAGCTACATCTATTTATCTACAATCTTCAAAAAGTGTGAATGCAATATTCCAATGTCACGTTGTTCAATATCTAAATATGCATTTAAACTCCAGTGAGAAACTTGACGCGACCCACCATGACAAATCGAAAATTATCTGAATTTTAGATGAACAATGTTGACTCCAAAAAATGAGCCCAACAGATATCGGGCCTACTCAGCCACGTCAAGTACGAATCCGATACTTTTCTACCGGAACAAGAACGATAGCCAAATTAAGAAGGATGTGGAAGACACTTTCTAGCAAGAGACGATGACGTTTGGACTCCGACAATTTTGTTTCGACGGCAACCGCACTATCAACGAGCGCCCTGTAGATTTCCTAAAATAAATCTCTCTTTTGTATTATGGAATAGGTGGAAGGATAGATATAGAAAGGTGGTGCTTATGTTGGAGTCTTGATCGTTGCTATTCGCACTTGTAAAAACATGTAAAGAATAATCTATCAAAATCTTATTCCTCTTTGTGTATTTTTTTGAGAATGATAATACATATATTTGATCGTATCACTGTAAAGATGACAACCCCTTCTTCATATAAGAGAAGCTATTTATACTGTCTTGACCGACATGGTGATCGTTGGATCAAAAACTACGTGGCCTGATCTCTTGGACTGAAACATCACATCACTGTCCACTCTTACAATTAATACTTAACACAGGGTCAGCCGTTCTGCTTAGTAGGCTGACACTAACACACTGACATACTCTATTGCATATGTCACATCATTCACTTCATGGATCTTCAAATCTTCTGTACAGTTCAGGGTCGACATTGACTTGAAAGCCCTGGCGACATAGGACTTCGAACAGCTTAGAGGACCTTTGCCTCAGGCTTCAGAGCCTCAGTGCTTCATGTGGGGTGGAGGAGTTCGGTGACAACATCTGCTTCAGTAGAGGGACCTCAGATGATATCTTCTTTATCTTATTTTGACTTTGTTAACCCTTCCTTTGACCTTACAGCTGGTTTCCTGCCTATGTGGACTCGCTACCCACGTGGTTGTCCACGTGGAAATCTGAATTGGGACTTCGGATCTGGGGGGATAACAATTGTACTCCAAATCTATGCATGATTATTTATGTAATACATGGACTTTAAATATTGTGTGGTTTTTCAGGAAGAATGATGTTGTTATGGGGGTTCGTCTCCTAATATCTGAGGTTTCCTCTTATGTTCGAAGTGCCTTTTGTGGCTCCAAAGCATCTCCTCAGAACCGAAGTGCATTCATTCATTTCAGAGGCTGATAGGGTCTGATGCTGCAAATAATCTCAGGTTAATAGTTACGAGGGGTTTATTTATTTTCCAACAATCCTGAAAAATACGAGGCGTCCACAATCATGGCACCTCAATGATTTGATATTGTAGTACCTTTCCAAGAAAAATAGTTGGGACGGTACAACTTCCAATACATGCAATCGTCGCTACATTTAATGTACAATGATGGTTGTCTCCTACGTTCCTCGTTCTATCCTAGACGCATGAGGGTGCGTATGTCAGACATTCTAATCTGGACCCTTGAAGGCGAAGCGTCAGATGTGTTTGTGTAGTTCGTATTGATTCTTCCAAATGGACGATTGGATGACCTAGACCAAGATCTAAAGGCTAGGGTTGAAGGGGACTGCATATAAAAGGCATGGATTTTGGGGTAAATTCTTTTTACCCTTGCACAAATTTCTGCTTTATTGCCTTCAAAAATCCTTTGGTTTTCTTGAGTTTCTTCTGAGATTTTCTTTAAGTGTTTCCTTGTTCATTGATCTTCTTCTCCTTTCTTTTGTCACTTCTCGTCATCTCCAATGTTCTCCCTCTTATTTTTCAAGAGACTAGTAAGTGTTGATGTTTTTATTTTATTGTAAATCAAAGGGCTTTTTCTGTTTCTTATGGAGGCGAGTTTAATGTTACTAAGTTAGCTAGTGAAATGGGAGTCCAAATAATAAGTACGGCCAACCTCATTAGGGCTGTGGAAGCTGGTCGAGGGGCTTCAATTTCTGGGGATGGCGTTGAGGGTGATGATAACGGGGGGCAGCCAAAATCCCATCTATGTAGACCCGACCCACTTAGCCAGTCTTAGGGAAAAATATAAGATCCCCATAGCATCGAGCTCCTTTCTCCCTATCCTGATGAGTGAGACTGCTTTCCCAGGCAATGTTGTGTCGCCATCAATGAGTTCTTTTTTAAGGCTGGTCTTCGCTTGCTAATTCACCCCTTCTTCCGGACAATTCTTAAGTTGTATGGGTTAGCTCCTACCCAACTTGCCCCCAACACCTTGGCCCAACTAGTGGGCTCTTATTTCCTCTGGAAAGAGACATCCTTCCTTCAAACCATCTACCAGCCTCGGTCCCTGGGGAAGGGGGATTCTCGGGACTAGTATTATTTATGTCTTTGGGAGGGGGCACACTCCCCCTTTGTCCAAGGCCTTCCTACATCCATCAAAGGGTGGAAGGAGACCTGGTTTTGGGTTAGAGAAAAGTGGCAGGAATGCGAGGGCGACCTTGTCCCCCATGTCAAAGTTCCAACCTCCTTTTCTGAACTTCGTGAGTGAATTTCCTCATTTTTTGATTTTCCGAACTGACAAGTCCTGATACTTACTTTTTTATGTTTGTGTCTGTAGGGTCATTCCAACGGTTCAAGCTTGCAGAGAGTGACTGTAATACGCTTTCTGAAGTGTACAAGAAGCCATCCGATGTACATGACTTCAATCGCTTATTCCAGACTACCCGTTTCTTTGAAGATTTTGGCTTAATGGCGAGGAGAGGTAGAAAGCTCTTACACTTGTAGATTTTTTCTTTATTATCTATTTATAAAATGTCTGCTGACCCAATTGACTTTGATGATTTCGTAGATAACTTTGAGAAGAAGAGGCTGCCTACCCCCGACATGGCGACCATCTTGGCTGCCACCTCGACTGCTAGGCGTAAAGGCCTTAAGCCCTCATTCGCTGGAGGAAAGCAGGTGAGGGACAAGATTGAGAGGATCGGCAAGGAGGCTGCTTCTCAGGAGGATGGCCGACCTCTTCTGCCTGACAAAGGGAAAAAATTTGTTGTTAAGGAACCAAAGAAGAAGTTTCGAGTGTCCACCACCCAGGGTGGGCAGCTCAAACGACGTCCCTCCTCCTCGATATAAGGTACCTACGGGAGAGAAACTGATAGGAGACTCCATCCATTAAGCTACGAGTGGCCAAAAGACGTCTGCTGCTTCAGAGGCTTAAGACCCTGCCCTTTCCAAGAAATCTAAGGGCTCCAGTGACTCTGCCACTTCTGATCGCACTCAAGGCAGACCTGCCTTAGCCAGTCGTTCCAAGGAGCTTGAATCTGAAGCCCTCGCACATTTTTCTCCTGAAATCCAGACTACTAATGTAATGTTCCACAAGTTCTGGACTGACAAATGGCAAACTTTCGTGGAAAAGAACAATGCAGTTGACGTTATTGCCACAGCGATGGCCCAGTCTGCGAGGTCATTTGGTATGATGATCGAGGTGGAGGCCCTCTTCAAGACCCTCCAAAAGAAGAATCGAGAATTTGTGGGTAAGGCCTCCCAGCTTGAGGAGGCGGCAAGTAAGGTCAAAGCTGAAGTTGATGCATTGAAGAAGAAAAAGGTTGAAGGGTCTGCGAAGCTTGCTTCTGCCTTTGCAGAAATTGATTCTTTGAAGAAAGAGGTACACTTGTCTCAAAGTGAAGTGGCCTCATTGACGAAGCGGATGGAGACTTCTGAAGTCCATAAGAAGTTGGCAGCTGATGCTCTTGAAAAGGCTAATAAGGAGAACGACGAATTGAAGAAGAAAATGGGGGTGCTGACCTCCCAGGTGGCCGGATTAATAGAAGAAGTTGAGACTGTCCGGAGCGATGCAGAACTTGCCATCAAAAATGCTAGGTAGGACTTCCTGTCTAACTTTCATCTTACCGAAGAATATCAACGCTTTAGGAAGTATTGGAGGAGGTATGCCCATACTGAGGTGATTGAATGATGGAAGTGCATACAAGGGACGTCAACACTTCTGAGTTAAGGGCCAAATTTCTTGAGGAAGATGCTGAAAGGTCCGAGCCTCAAACTCCGACTGATGGGGTGCAAGTGATCGAGCTTGATGGGGATGCTGAAGAGGTTGCCCCTGATGCTATAGTGTCTTTTGTATGTTTCGAATTTAAATCACCGCAAGTACACGGTTCGTTGACAAGTAATAAAGTGAAAATCTTAGAATTCCGAGTATCGTTCCCACAATGATTGATTTAACTTGATTTTTATTATTGTGACCTTAACCGAATCTATTAAATGTGAGATGAGTTTTTTAGTTTCTATGATTAAACTAAAACTAGTATGTAAATTAAACTAAAATTACGACTTAAATGCAAAAATGATGTCTCAATGCAAAAGTTTGAAGAAATTAATGTATGAAAAGTGCATTAGGATCCTGAATCACCAAGTAAGTTCACGTTTAACCCTTATTTCACAAATTGACAATATTCTCTCTCAAGTAGAATTGAACCTGAGCATACCATTTGACTATATTTCTCTGACAAATGCAATATATGTGAATGCATGACGTTTTGTAAACACTTAAAGATTCACGTAAAGTATAGCGGTATATTTCTATTCCCTATTGGACCTTACGATGATTTATACCTTGTTGAATCTAATTTCCTTCTTTAAAATGCGTGAAATAGATCACACATACTCACATAATCACATGCATTTAATTACGGAGACATTGAAGTGTATATAAATCATTCAACATATAATATTCGTGTCTTGTCAAAATTGCAAAATAAGGAATTAAAAGATCATAATACGAGGTTCATCGTTCACCTAGTACATATAAAGTCTAGCCTAACATGGATAAAACAAAAGAACAATAAAAATAATAAAAGGAAAACATCACCAAGAACTTGGATTAAATCTTGAAATCTTGGAGTTTGAGGTGAAAATCCTTGTTCTTGCCTTCTTCTTAGCTTTCCAATGTGTTTTTTCTCTCAAAAAATGTATAACCTTAGTTTTTGGATGAATTTGAGCTTTTATAGTTGCCATAAAATTATTACCATACGAGTTGGAGTCGGATAAGGAAACTAAAAAATTCGCGCCGAAAACATTCCTTGCGGCCGCATGGTTATTTTCCATGCACCCGCAAGGAACAAAATTTTTTATTTTTTCTTTTCCTACCACCATGCTTGCGGCCGCATGGTTAATTATACCTTGCGGCTGCATGATATAATTAACTATCAAAATTCTTCATTTTAGTCCTCCAACTTCATTTTTCTCTTGTCTTGACCTCTTTGTTCATTCTTTTCCTCCAATCATCTCATGCTTTCCTCAATTTATGATTAAACTCATGTCCGCTCTTAAGTTGGCCTCGGATCATCTTTTAATTATTTGCATTTTGGTCCCTAAACTTTCATTTTCCTCATTTTTAGCTCATTTTCTCTATTTTTCATTAAGTTTCCACCATAATCTTCAATGTTATCCTACAAACATAATTTACATAAATTAAGCTCTATTCTGAATGTTTATCGATAATTATCCATGTTTGTGAACCAAAATAAATGTATAAAAACGCTCTTATCATGGCTCCTCAACCCCCATCCCCTTGAGCTTCATTGTATATTTTTACCAATTTTTTTCAAGTGTAAAGGCATCAGCCTATCCATTGTAACCAGAATGTTTTATTTAATGAAATTCTGATTTCTTTATTCAATTCGTACCTTAATTTTGCATTGCTAGTACTTCTGCTTGACTTCGATATGGTTACAAGCTTTAACCAAACCTAACTCGTATTCTATTCAGTTATAACTTAACAGCAACATCAGATGTATGATAACTTAACCATAATGATGAAGTGATACATAATAAAATCAGACATTCCTAAGCATTTGGGACCTGATCTTGCTTAGAGCATATTGATAAGCTTGATTAAGTTTGCAAATAAGTGTTACGGGGTCGGATCTAGTGTACTCCAACCTCTTCAAGTTCCAATATACCAGTTCGTATGAGTTGAAGCTCTTTTAGTGCTTCAAATTTTAGTTGGACCGGTTTACAGTGTGGGGTGATATATAACTTAATGATTAGTATTATTGCTCGAGCATAAGCGCTTCTCTTTGTACATGCTTCAATAGGGTCGAAATGGATTGCTCATTCCGAAGTTTTCAAGATAAACTCATATGTTTACCTTCATAGGACCAGTTTTGTTCACGCATAGATATCTTCGAGGCTCTTAGCCCTCCGAAGGGAGTATTGATTCATAAATTAAAATAATAACAGAGATTGCATTTTATTGGATTCAAAGCTGTATATACAAAATGTCTTACATCATTGATAGTACTTGCGTAAGTGCTCCACATTATAAGGGTGAGACTGTGTCTTTCTATCCATCTCTTTGATCTGGTAGGTTCCTGGTCAAACCTCTTCACATATGTGGTATGGCCCTTCCCAATTGGGGCCAAGGGTTCCAAACCCATGTTCTTTCGATGATGAAAACACCCTCCGCAGCACCAGTTCATTTAATTAAAACAACTTCTTCTTTATTTTTGAATTGTAATATCTAGTCATTTTCCTTTGATACATGGCCAACCAAACCTGAGAATCATCTCTCCTTTCTTCGAGGAGGCCTAACCTACATCTTCTCATCTCATCGTTACTTATCTCGTTAAAGTATATTCGATTGGGAGATGGTAGACCCACTTCAACTGGGGCTCATAGTCTCAGCTCCATAGGCCATGGAGAATGGAGTCTCCCCAGTTGCAGTTCGACTAGTCGTTCTGATGGCCCAAAGAACCTGGGGTAACTCATCGACCCACACCCCTTTGGAAGCATCTAGCTTCCTCTTCAGGATGTACTTAATTGTTTTGTTCACAGCCTCGACCTGCCCGTTGGCCTGCAAGTGATGTGGGGAGGAAAAATATTTCTTGATACCCAGCTCCTCGCACATCTCCCTGACCTTTTATTATCAAACTGCTTGACATTATCTGATACAATTGAATGAGGATTCCAAACCTGCAAATGATGTTCTTCCAGAGGAATTTGGAAGTGTTGGCCTCAGTTATTTTGGCGAGTGGTTCGGCTTCCACCTATTTCGTGAAATAATCAATAGCCACGATTGCAAAGCTGGCACTTTCTCTTCCTTTCGGAAGAGGTCTTATTAGATTTATTCCCCATTTCGCGAACGGCCAAAGGTTGGAAACCACGCTTAATTCTTGTGCGGGTTGCCTCGGATAGTCGCATAGCGTTTGCATTTATCACATTTTCCGACAAATTGTTGCGCATCCTTTTTCATGGTGGGCCAATAGTATCCTTGTTTGAGAACTTTTTTTGCTAAAGACCAACCTCCGACATGAGTTCCACAAACACCCTCTTGGATTTCCCTAAGCACATAGTTTGCCCACTTTCCTCTGATGCACCTTAGCAGGGATATTGAAAGACCACATTTATACTTGGATTTCCCTAAGCACATAGTTTGCCCACTTTCCTCTGATGCACCTTAGCAGGGATAGTGAAAACCCACATTTATACAATATATCATCTTGGAAGATGAATTGGGCGGCTCTTCTTTTGAATTTCTGAGCCTCTTCTTTCCCTAAAGGCAGGGTCTGACCTTTAGATAATATAATGGGCTTCATCCAAAGAGGGGTATCTTCTACCCAAATTACCATTCCAACTTCCTCTGTTGAAGGTCTGGGAATGTATTCAATTGGAACCACTATGAGTAGTTCAGAGTCTTTGTTACTTGCCAACTTCACTAGTGCATCAGCATGAGTGTTGTGGGATCGTGGTATCAGCAATAGTTCAAAAATCTCGAATGAAGGGATGAACCTCATCACCAGTTTTAGGTATGCCGCCATAGATTTGTCCCTGGTAGAAAAGTTTCCATGCACTTGACTAACCACTATTGTGACTGCTGATTATGAGTCTCTTTACTTGCACTTCTTTTTCCAGTCTTAGGCTGTTATGAGGGCTTCATATTCAGCCGAATTATTGGTAGCCTTAAAGTCAAACCTTCCAGCATATGCTAACTTATGTCCCTCCGGACTAACCAAGATGATTCCTCCTCCTGAACCTGTATCTTTAGATGATCCATCAACTAAGAGTCTCCATGTTTGAGGTTCAAAAGGTTCCATTTCTTCTTCAACTTCTGAAACATGGGTGAATTTAGCCACAAAATCAGTTAGGGTTTGTCCTTTGATGGCTGCCTTTAGTTTATAAGTGATGTCGAACTCACTAAGTTCCACAGCCCATTTGAGTAACCTCTCTGAGGTATCTAATTTCTGAAGCACTTGCTTGAGGGGGTAATTTGTTAGTACATGGATGTTGTAGGCCTGGCAACGCAGCTTTAATTTCCTCTAAGCAGTTATTAAGGAGAGGACTAGCTTTTCCATGTCTAGATATCGAGTTTCAGCTGCTAAGAGTGCCTTGCTAACATAGTAAACCGAAAGCTGGTGGTTGTCTTCTTCTCTAATCAGAATCGAGCTTAAGGCATCGGAGGTAACTGCTAGTACAGATGCAGTACCTCATGGTCCTTCGGTTTGGAAAGGAGAGGTGTCTGACCCAAGTGCTTCTTCAACCCTTGCAGGGTCACCTCGCATTCCACTGTCCACAGAAACTTGTTTCCTCATTTAAGGACTTTGAAGAAAGGCAGGCATATATTTGTTGCCTTAGATATGAAGCGATTCAAGGCCACAACTCGGCCAGTGAGACTCTGTACTTCTTTGGGCTTTTGGGAGGACCTCATTTCAATCAAAGCTTTGACCTTTTCAGGGTTCGCTTCGATGCCCCTCTGGTTAACAATGTAACTCAAGAATTTACCTGATGATACCCCAAAGACACACTTCAAGGGATTGAGTTTCATCCAATACCTTTGTAGAATTTGGAATGTTTCGTTGAGATAGGTGATATGGTCATTTATCTTTAAGCTTTTCATCAACATGTCATCCACATAGACCTCCATGGTCTTTCCAATGAGGTCAACAAACATTTTGTTGACCAACCGTTGGTAGGTTGCCCCAACATTTTTCAACCCAAAAGGCATGACCTTGTAACAATGAAGTCATTTATCTGTGATGAAGGATGGGTGCTCCTCATCTCTGGAAGCATGGAAATCTGGTTATATCTTGAATAGGCGTCCATGAAGCTAAGAAGTTCGTGCCCAGCAGTTGAATCCACAAGTTGATCTATTCTAGGCAGTGGGAAGATGTCCTTATGATAAGCTTGGTTTAAGTTTGAGAAGTTTATGCACACCCTCCACTTCCTATTGTGATTCCTTACCAGTACTGGGTTTGAGACCCACTTCGGATATACAGATTTTCGTATGAACCCATTATCAATCAGCTTCTTGACCTCGTCCTCAAGAGCCTCATATCTTTTCGGGTTGAGGACTCTCCTCTTTTGCCTATGTGCTGTAGCCTTTGGGTTTATGTTTAAGTGATGGCAGCTAACCTTCGGGTCAATTCCAACCATGTCGTTGTGCTTTCAAGCAAAAATATCGATGTTTTTGAATAAGAAGTTTTTAACTTCTCCTTCATTTCTAGTGGCAAATTGCTTCCCACCTGTAAGCGTTTTGATGGATCTATAGGGTCTGCTGGAAAAGTTTCCAATTCCTCCATGGGGGATGCCTGAGATTCGCAATCAATGATGCGAGGGTCCAGTTTTTCCAAGCAGTAGCTTTTCCATCTTCAGGGCTTGTATGGTGTCGATGAAGCGTCCTTCTTCAGAGGTCTGGACCATGATGACATCTTCCCCTTGTTTAGGGACAATCCCTTGTTCAGGAAGATGACGTTGGTGGTTCTTGGTTTTGCTTTCCTTAGGGAGTTGGAGTAGCATTCTCTAACTCTCCGTTGGTCACCTCGAGCTACGGCAATGCTACTCTTAGTTGGGAACTTCATGCACAGGTGATGAATTGAGGTAACTGCCCATAGCTCCTTTATGGCGGGTTTCCCAAGTAACCCATGGTAAGCAGATTAATTGTCAACTACCAGGAGCTCCACGAAATGGCGAGCGATCTGAGGCTCTATCCCCATATTTATTGCCAGAGTGGTTTTTCCTCTTGGGATGATGTTGTCTCCTGTAAAGCCATACAGAGGGAAATTCATTGGGGTTAGCTCGTAACCAATTCTCATTTTGTCAAAAGTGGTACCAAATATGATATTGACCAAACTCCCATTATCCACCAACATCATTTTCAGGCCATTGCGGGCCACGATAGCCCTTACGACTAGAGGTCACAGTGTGGATAATGCACTCCCACCGTGTCTTCCTGGGTGAAAGTTATATGTGGAATTTCTATCCCCGTCGAAGATTGGTTAACTATGTAGCTTGTCATGGGTGGGTCACTCGCTTCCCTGGCATAATTCCTTTGCAAGTTTCGGGATTCTCCCCCACATGAAGGCCTTCAATGATTGTGTTTATCTCTCTATTAGGCTCATGTTCATTATTAGGTAGGGGACTTTGTCTCTGCCTTTGGCCCTCTCTAAGTCTTTCAGTGTCATTTTCGCTTCATCTTGGAGGGTCGTTCCTATTAGGCCGACGTTGTTCATTATTTCTAGGCTGTTGATTAGACCCATACGGAGTGTTCCTTAGGAGAGTCTTTCCCTCCCTTGATGCTGGTTATGGGGGTGTCTACAACGTCCCAACAGTTCTCCGTACAATGTCCATGGGATTGATGATAGGAACAGTAATTGGAAGCTTTGTCCCTATTTCTAAGTTCATTGCCTCATCCCCTATCTCACCCTCTTTGTGGGTGTTTTGGGTAAGGATGATGCTGATGCATTTCAGCACCAGGATTGCCTCCTCACAGGCTAAGGTAGGCACTTCATTGAGTGTCGCTGCAGCGAGCTCTTGTCCGTGGTTCATAGGCGCTTGGTGAGCCATCAAATGGGAAGTTGGGCCTTTTTCCCTTTGCATCTGAGGTGTAGAAGGCGTTGGCTAGCCCTGTTTCTATGGTCCTTCAACTCCTAATTGAGGATCTCTCGCCTTATCAATTCTAATAGGGCATCGTAGGTGGTCGGGTCTTTGTTCTGCACGTCCCTCCAAAAGAGAGAATTCATGTCCAATCCTTCTCTCAGTGCAGTCAATGCCTCCTTGTCCGTAACTTGTACACAATAAGTCATTTCGTTAGTGAAATGGGATAAGAAGCTTTTCAATATCTCACCCATTTGCTGTCGCATGTCTTGCAACCTTTGAATAGGCCTCTCCCCCTCTTTGCTTGTTGCAAAGTGCTTCAAGAATGTCTTTTTGAGGTCGGGCCAGCTTCAGATGCTTCCTTCTGGTAACCTCGTGTACCAAACCTCAGCACCCCCACTTAGAGTCAAGTGAAAAGCTCTACATTTCATTGCTGGGATAGCCCCCTTAAGATTCATATGGGTCTTGTAATTGTTGATATGTTTCGCAGGGTCACCTCTTCCATCATACTTGGAAATTTTGGGAGAGTGAAGTGGTTCAACATGGGGGCATTCCTTATGGCCTCTGAGAAAGGTGAGTTCTCATCATCATCATCATCTAGGTCGCAAGACCTCTAAGGTTCATCTGAGTCCTTATCTTCTCTTTGATGAATCTGAGGAGGTGATTAAGAAGGACCTGCTCACTTCTAGCCTGGTCTCGCCTTTCACGCCTATTTCTAGGGGGCAAACCTGAGGCTCCTCCTGGTATATTGGGTGATGTTCCTCATTTTAGCGAAGCTCTTGTTGTCTATTTTTAGGCATTGGTGGATGAGGATGTTTTTTACTATTTTTAGGTGCCTGGGGTGAATGATCTTGCCTATTTCTAGGCAAACCTGGACTTATCCTATCAAAAATGCTTGCCGACCTCTGAGGTCTGTTTTTTAGTTCGTAGTTCGGAGGGAATGGAGCTTCGTACGACCTTTCCAAAGCGTAGTTAGTTAATGTATCCACCTCGACCTCTCTTTCTTGAGGAGCATCCATTCTGGCTTAATGATGCCTGGCCATTTGCGTTTCTGGGAAGACATTCTCATGATCTGCATATGGAGGGGTGTGGTACCCTCCTCGCCCTTCCATGTTCATCAGCATTTCTTGCATAGCCAAGTTCTGCTGGGTTATATTCCTCATATTGGAAGCCATTGTGGCCATTTCCCTAGTAAGCCTTATTGCGACCCTGCCTCCACCTCTGGCTTATATTCCTCATGTTGGAAGCCATTCTGGCTTAATGATGCCTGGCCATTTGCGTTTCTGGGAAGACATTCTCATGAGCTGCATATGGAGGGGTGTGGTACCCTCCTCGCCCTTCTATGTTCATTAGCATTTCTTGCATGGCCAAGTTCTGCTAAGTTATATTCCTCATGTTGGAAGCTATTGTGGCCATTTCCCTAGTACGCCTTACTGCGACCCTGCCTCCACCTCTGGATCCTCCTCCTCTCTTTGCAGGAGGTTGTGGACAAGCAGTTGGGGTAGCTCACGAGGGTTCCCCTTCTTCAGGATATGTCCTTATCCTTCTAAGCGCACTTTCATCATTTTAACTCGTCTTTCTCAAATCACTTACTGTGAAATTTTCCTTTTTTTTAGGGTTCTATGTTTTTGACAGCTTCTTTTTTTAAGGGGTCTCTTATTTCAAGGATTAAAACTTTTGTTAGCCAAACTCCTAACTGTAGCATGTCATTTCCCTCATGGGTGCTCGTGGTTGAATGTATGGTTTCCTATAGACAGTGCCAATCTGCTGAGCCCAATAGATATCGGGCCCACTATTGCCACGTCAAATACAAGTCTGACATGTTTTCTACCGGAACAATAACGTTAGACAAATTAAGAAGGACGTGGGACATTTGGACTCCGACAATTTTGTTTCGACGGAAACCGCACTATCAACGAGTGCCCTGTAGATTTCCTAAAATAAACCTCTCTTTTGTATTATGGAATATGTGGAAGGATAGATATAGAAAGGTGGTGCTTATGTTGGAGTCTTGATCGTTGCTATTCGCACTTGTAAAAACATGTAAAGAACAATCTATCAAAATCTTATTCCCTTTTGTGTACTTTTTCGAGAATGATAATACATATGTTTGATCGTGTCACCTTCTTCATACTAAGAGAAGCTATTTATATTGTCTTGATCGACGTGGTGATCGTTGGATCAAAAACCACGTGGCCTGATCTCCTAGACTGAAACCTCACATTACTGTCCACTCTTACAATTAATACTTGATACAGGGTCAGCCGTTCTGCTTAGTATGCTAACATCAACACACCAATATACTCTATTGCAGACGTCAGATCAATCACTTCATGGATCTTCAAATCTTTTGTGCAGTTTAGGATCGGCGTTGACTTGAAAGCCTTTGGCGACATAGAATTTCGGACATCTTGGAGGAGCCTCAGTCTCAGGATTCAGAGCCTCGGTACTTCATGTGGGGTGGAGGAGTTCGGTGACAACATCTGCTTCAGTAGGGGGACCTCTGACAATATCTTCTTTCTCTTATTTTGCCTTTGTTAACTGATAAGTGCGATTTTACACACTTATTAGAACCGTTAAATGGAAGAAGCATTGATAAATTGAGCGAGATTCTACTCATATAAATAGCTTTTCTTAGTGTAAATATAAATAGCTTATCAAAGTTAAGGGACTAACTATGAAGTTCATCATCAAAATAAAGGAGTCAAAAAGTTGAGGACCAAAATGTCACTTATCAAAGTTGAGGGACTAACTATGAAAATTATCCCTAGGACCTTCTGTGCAAATTTTAATTTCACCAAAAGTGCGCACCAGCGCACTTTACTTCTGGAATGGTGCGCACCCTCGCACTTGTGCGTTGAAAATTGTCGAAAATCAGAAATTTCAAGGGCATTTTGGGCTTTTGTTTGTGCTCGATTTTGGGAGTATTTAAGGACCAGATCTCATGACTTAAACCCTAGTTTTAGTTTTCTAGTTTTGAGAGTTCTCATTCTCCTAAAAAAGCATTGGTTCAACAAAGAGAAGAAGATGATGAAGATGAGGAGAAAAACAAGAGAAGTGGAGATTTTGGGTGAAAATCAAGATAAACACTTCAA
>CAIGRF010368906.1:27873-44149 GCA_903798235.1 Fraxinus ornus | reverse complement strand
TTTTTGGGACTTTGTCTCAAGAGGTTTGTTCCTTACACAATCGTCTGAACCCTGTTTCTCTTTAATTATTGGCGAATTAAAAACACGCTAAAAAACATCAATCCACATCTAGCAAAGCAAATTTATAATAACAACTAGTTTAAGACGCTCCTATAAGCATGTTGTAAGTTTAGCACTTTAGCTAGAGATTTGTATTTGAAAAATCAAATTTATAATTGTGTAGAAATTAAAGAAAATCAAATTTATAATTGTCAAAAAGAAGAAACAAATGAAAAAAAAAAGTAAAATATTGTTCTTTTGAATGGACCCCACTAAGCACTATTGATATGTCCTTTGGTATCGGGACAACGTCTCGCTTTATTCTCTTTTAATTTGAGTAATGCTCTGATTTATGTGACAATTACATACTATTAAATAATATATTTATTTAAATATAATGTTATATGATTTATTTAATTGAATCTATCAAATATGATCATTTAAACGGTACTTTAACACTATTATACTATATAACATTATCATTTAATTTTGGATCCAAGATAACCATTTGAATGGCGTGATTATGATTATTGAAGGGTAATTAATTATAGAATAATATTATCTATCATCAATGGTGACATGTAACATCCCCAAATTTATTTCATTATTTTATTTTATTTTTAATATAAAAAATAGACCGAAAGTGTTACCAAAAATCTTCTTTATCTAACTTAAACGGAAATTCACTTTTATTCAAATTTTGAGATTTGATGGATAAATCGATAATGATAAAACAATTCAAGTAAAAATTTTCATATTTAATAAAATCTTGAAATACTGTTTAACATAGAATATCAGATGGTCGAACACTAAAATAACGTGTACAAAATTTAACATAAAGATGTTCTTCAAATAAAAATTGGCAATTATCATTTCTAGAAATTTTACTTGACGATCCCATAAACATCACTAGATCAATCTTTCACAAATCCGCACCATTCGTTCTAATCTGAAAGGTTATTGTAAGAATGAGTATTTTGAAAATACTTAGTAAAAACACAGGTATATTCTTATTTAACATGATATAAATATAAAATGACATAACATATTGACATTCTTAAATTTAAAGCAAATTGGTCACGATATCCAATGGTTTAAGGAGTTTTTTAAGAATTCCTATATTCCGTAAGATTTACATATCTGGTTTAATGGTCTATCCCGTAGGATTTAACATAGAAATCGATCGAATGTCCTTAATAGTGTTTTATGCCAAAATTTATATAAATATCAAGAAATAAAAATTTATCACTTTGTACTATATTTTCTTACCTAAGTTGTCTCTAAATAATCTGAAAATTTGGCTTGCAGAATAATAGTAAAATATATTGTTTCTAATAGACTGTGCATGTAAAATTTATAAGGAGTGAACTTGTGTTTTTCTGGAAAAATGCACTCTAATCAGACCACATACATACATATAATCTAGAGCCGTGCTCCTTGTCCCGACTCAATGACATGATCCTTGTCTTGATCATTGAGCCGGGACAGACAGGGTCCATATCCTGGTCAGTGAGAACCAAAACGGCATTTCAGCTTTAACATTTAAATTCCCAACGCATTTGTGATAAATGGAAAATTTTACTAGATTATTTAAATTAATTATTATCATAATTAATTAATTATGTTTAATATATTAAATTATAATACTTTTTCAAATTCCAATGTAATATTAAACTGAAATGAAATGAAAGTTTTGTTTTATTATTCACTTTAGCCATTTGTACTGGAAAAAAAAAAATGGTCATAATTTCATCAGAAAAGAGACAATGGTGTGTCCCACTATGTATTTAAAAAGAAAAAAAATGTGCGGACCCCACCCTTATGTGAGTGATCTGTTACACTTCTGGTAATTCCATTTCTGAACATGCAACACAGTTGTTTATCATTTTATTATTATTTATATTTTTATATTAAGCATCTGTTTGGTACACATTAAAATTTTTATTTTAATTCTTTTACTCATTTTCAACCACACACTCTTCAATAAAATAATATTTTTCAGTACATCAATAACTTTTTTTTCAACCACATATTCTTCATCAATTTACTATTCCAGAATACATTTTTCCTAAATAATATCCATCAAACACACTAATAAAATATCGAATTTAGAATATTTTCTTTCTATCAAAATAATTCGGATAAACTAGTCCAAATATTTTCTTGAGCCCAATTTATACTATTTATCTCGAGCTTCAAAATGAGTATAATCTTGATATATTTTATCAACTTCTAAAATACTTAAATATTCGACCCAAATAACTTACGATAAATTCTAAAAAGTACACGTAAGCAAATAAATCATTTATGCAAATTAGTTGGTCGAGCTTATCACTTCAATTTTTGGACTTTAGCGTGACGACAAGGCTAGGCATGAACTATTTCATTTGCCAAATTACCAACATTAAATTTAGGATCATGTGAAAATCGTAAATAAAATTCAGGGTCAATTAGAGGTGTCAATCCGGGTGGTCTGAGTCGGGTCGGTCCGCCAATATATGAGCCCGGTAACGGCTCGCGTGAAAAAAAAAACCCGTCCGCTACGGGTTCTGGGTCGGCTCCCAATTTTGAACTACAACCCAGGCCTGCCCGCTGACCCATTCGGGTCAAGCCCATGCGGGTCACGGGTCGCGGTTTGTTCCGATTTGACTCGTATGATTGTATAAATAAAATTATAAAAATATAGAATTTTTCATATTTATAGCAAAAAATATTTTTTTTTTGTTAAATGTAAATTAAGAATTGAACAAAATGATAAATTCATATTTATACCAAGAAATGTTTACATATAATTCAAATTTAATGTTACATAAATTATTTATAATTTTACAAAGTTAAATTTAACTTAAACAAATAACAACTAAATGCATTTCTAATTACTATTATCAAATATTTATAGAATAAGTACATCCAAACTAAGTTGGTAATAAGTACATCCCAACTAGGTTGGTACCTACTTTTACTATAATTTATAGTTTAAGTACATCACAATTAGGTTGATACCTACTTAACTATAATATTTAATTTTTTTTTCACTGCGGCCCGTGAAGGTGCAACCCGCGAAGCCCGCGGGTCACACCTCCTTGACCAGTGAATCGCCCGCTCGAGTAACGGGTCGGCCCGTGGTCCCGGGTCAATCCAGACCGATTTTCACTGGTCTGGCCGGCCCGTCCGTCTTGACACCTCTAGGGTCAATTTATCCGACATTATGTGATATGTGAAATTATGTAATTCATTCAATTGAACCTGTAATTTAATGTAACTAATAATGCCAACTAAATTAGTATTATATACCAGTGGTGTTAAATAATATTATGCTATTACTCTTCATTATATGTCTTATTTTTTATACTGATATTTCAATAGAATAATGATATTTAGAATCATTAGTATTTAGGGTGTGGTTGAGTCACATTATTTTGAAAGAATGTATTTTGATGGAGAATGTGTGTTAGAAAATGAAGGAAAAGTTATTGATACGATGAAAAATATTATTTTATTGAAAATTGTATGATTAAAAATTAGTAGAAAAATAATAATGAAAATTTTAACGTAACTCAAACATGGACTTAACATCGATTTAGTGGCATCACTTATATCATTAAATTAGAAATTTAATTAAATTCAAGAATTTATAAAATGACATATCACATACTTATACCTAACTGATGTTAGATAATATTATAATGATCAAATTTAAAGGGTATTTTTCTAAAGTCGTCAACTATGTTTCGATATTCTGGACAATAACATGAAGCCAAACGGGTAATTAGAAACATCACTACTGTCCAACGGAAGTATCATATGAGGGGCCACGTGAAGAGATAAAAGCATCAACAGTTTACTATTTCCCAAGTTTATAAGAAACCCAAATGCAATCGATGGCTCCAAAAGCCTCCATCATTATTGACCCAAGAACTTATTTCTACCTTCCAGTCACACAGGTAACACATATCTTCACATTATTTTATGTTCTTCGAGATGAATAGTTATTTTACCTTCTGGGTAGTTAAAAGTTGTTTAGAAGAGTTTGCAGTGATATGGTGCACGTAGTTCTCTTTCTTACAAGTTTATATAAAGTTGAAATGCCCCTTTTTGATTTCTTAGATTTTATTTGAATGGGGCAAATGGATGCAATTCTGAATCTTGAAGCACTGCCTTTGGGAACTGCAATTACAGCTTTTGTTCTTGTTGTCCTCACTTTGTTGTTCATACGAGGATATATGAATGATCATAAGAGGAGATCTTCGGGCCTCCCTTCTCCACCAGGTGCTTTCGTATCTGTCTTGATTTTCTCTTGATCTGGTTCTTGAAGAAAATTATTGCATTATGCTCGTTGAATTGATTATTTGAATGGTTATGATTTGGAAAAAGTTTGATCTAGAACGTTTAATGATTTGAATATATGACTCAAGTGGTAATCAGATTTAGAGATTATTGTCTATCATTCGTGCATTCCTTAATCATCCGAAAATGGGCAGTACAGAACAAGGCTTATTTTTATAGGTATAACTGAGAAATATTGTTTTGAATGCAGAGGTGCCAGGGCTTCCATTGATTGGAAATTTACTGCAATTAAAAGAGAAGAAACCTTACAAGACTTTTACCAAATGGGCCGAGGAATATGGTCCTGTCTATTCTATCAGAACAGGTTACAACTCTATGGTTGTACTCAACTCCAATGATGTTGCTAAGGAGGTAATAAAAACTCTGTTGCTTTTGGCTATTATTTCTATGAAACGCAGGAAAGTAAATTTGTACATTTTGGGAACTACTAGGAAGATTGTTTGTGGTTTGATCGTATAATTGAATCAATATTTGCTTTCTTCTGAATATTGTTGTTAACTTCTATTCTATAAGTCAAAGGATGATAAAAAAATTCCAGCTTCCTCTTTTCTGTCAAGTTATGCTTGCTAAGTTATATTCCTCCTGTTTGTTTTAGGCTATGGTGACAAGATTCTCGTCCATTTCAACAAGAAAGCTATCGAACGCGTTAAAGAGCCTTACTTCTGATAAAAGTATGGTTGCAATGAGTGATTATGGTGAATTTCACAAGATAGTAAAACGGCATATACTCACAAGTACTTTGGGACCTAATGCACAGGTTCAAATCACACATGACTCTGATCAAAGCTTGATTATTTACTGCAAATGATACTGCACTATTAACACTGTTTTTGCTTATTCTTCCAGAAACAGCATCGTGTTCACAGGGATGCCATGATAATAAACATTTCTGAACAATTGCATGCTCATGTAGAAAAGGATCCTCTTCAACCTGTATACCTTCGGAATATATTCGAACCTGAACTTTTTGGATTGGCATTGAAAGAAGTATGTCTGTTCACATCTACCTAAGGTCATAAACAATTCTTGTAATTAGAGTGCAATTGATAGTATTTAAAGCATTTTATGTGGTATGCAGGCTTTTGGAAAGGATATTGAGTCGGTTTATGTTGAGGAACTTGGAATGACCCTGGCAAAAGGAGAGATAATGAAGATATTAGTGCATGATCAAATGGAGGGTGCTATTGAGGTGGATTGGAGAGATTTTTTTCCGTACCTAAGGTGGATTCCCAACAAAAGTTTCGAAAATAAAATCCAGCAGATGTGTTTCCGTAGGACAGCCGTGATGAAGGTTCTCATTAATAAGCACAGGAGACGAATTGATTGCGGCAAGGTACTCTTTTCCTTCATTGGAATGAAGATTTATAGATATCACACTATTCTATGTGTAGTTCACTTTTACTTTAAAACCTATGTTTGAACTGAAATGAGATAATTCAGTATTAAAATGTATATCAGGAGCTCAACTGCTACATTGACTACTTGTTATCCAAAGCAAAAATTCTATCGGAGCAGCAAATACTTATGCTGCTATGGGAAGCCATAATTGAAACATCAGACACCACTTTACTCACCACAGAATGGGCCATGTATGAACTTGCGAAATATCCAGAGAGACAGGTGGTTTGATCACCCTCATTCAATGTGCCTGTACACTGTTGCTTTAGTTTATTTACAATCTATCTAATGGTGAATCCCTTTTAATAAAACAGGATCGTCTTTATATGGAGATTCAAAATGTGTGTGGATATGAAAAAATCACAGAGGAAAAGTTAATCCAACTTCCATACTTATCCGCTGTTTTTCATGAAACTTTGAGAAAACATAGTCCTGCTCCTATAGTTCCTCTTAGATATGCTCATGAAGATACACAAGTAGGAGGATACTACATTCCAGCTGGAACCGAGGTTATCACTCTTCCTCTTACCTCTAATGTTTCGAATTTGCTATAGGAGTCCAACTGCAGACTATGTTGTGCAATGTGCAGATTTGTATAAACATTTTTGGGTGCAACATGGACAAAAAATTGTGGGTGTCTCCTGAACAGTGGCAGCCTGAAAGATTTATGAATGAGAAATATGATCCAATGGATATGCACAAGACAATGGCTTTTGGAGCTGGAAAGAGGGTATGTGCAGGCTCTCTCCAGGCAATGTTGATTTCTTGTATAGCCATTGGGAGATTAGTACAAGAGTTCGAATGGAGACTGAAGGAGGGAGAAGAAGAAAATGTTGACACTCTTGGGCTTACTACTCGCAAACTTCATCCGATGCAAGCAATCTTAAAGCCAAGAAATTGACAAATAAAGATTGTAACTGTCTTGTTCATAGTCATGGTTAGTCTACTTATTGGCTCCCTTTTTTATTGGAACTTCAGCCATAGCCTCTTTAGCATGCTTGCAAATTTTCAGAAGTTCTTCATGTCTATTAGTTTGAAGCTGTGGTTCACAGCTTGCTGTATTGTATCTTTTCGGAGAGGACCAATCTTCCGTACCGCCCCCATCCCCCTCACTCCCCCTTTTTCAATAAGTAATAAATAAGCCACTCCTGGTTGCAAACCCCTGGATTCAAATGTAGCATGTTAAGCTATTAATTGCGTAATTTACACGAAAAGCTACATGACTTACTTCGCTCCAAAAAAGCCCCTGGATTCAAATGTAGCATGTTAACCTTCAGATTTTCCTAGTCCTAGAAACTCATGGTGACTTACTTCGGCTCCAAAAATCCTATTAATTGCGTAATTTGCACGAAAAGCTTTCTTGTGTTGAAATTTTTTGTATTTATGATACATTATCAACGCAATTGTTCTTCGTGTTTCTCGATCTATTGAATCTGAGTACTAGGTAAAGATATTTCTATGCTTTGATGCTATATTAATTCTTAATGCTGAGTACTAGGTAAAGATAATCAGTAACTGACTCCACACCATTTTGTAAAGCAAATAGAAAATGATCTGACACTATGGATTACAAATTTATACACGAGTTTCAGATTTTATGTTTCTCAATTCAGAAATGCACGCTAACAATCTAGCTATGATCAAAACATAAGATAACATCTGCTAACTTAAGATTCCACAGTAGAAAAAGAACATCTGAAATGGTGTGCTTCACTTCATTCTTAGTTTGGCTTAAAGAATTTCAGCTTAAGTCCAGTGTTCACCATACTCCAAATACCCCCAATGGAGAAGGCCAAGCTAAAAGCAATACCCAACCAACCAAGGATCCAGTTGAAATACCAATTGAAGGTGTATTTTGTTGGCTTTTTGATGAGAACCCACATGAAGCATGGGTAAGCGAAGGTAACTGGAAGAGTGAGTCCTCCTAATAAACCAGCAAGGCTCGAGAGGAATGGAAGTGCAACACCTATTAACAAGGAGATGAACCCATAGAATACTCTGAAGCCGGAACGCACCCAAATTGAGCAAGGCCTGTTCGTTCTGCTGGTATAGCCGGCTTCAAAACTGTCGAACACAGGCATTGAATATATCTGGAAACTGCTCAAGCAGTTAAAAACGACGAGAAGAAATGTCATAGCAAGAAGTCCCCTTGGAATATCACGACTGTGAAATGCAAATAATGCATTAAGCATTCCTCCAGAAGGCATCTAAGCGAAGAGATAAGAAAAACATGTTTTAAGCATAAATGATGCAACAAAATGGAAGATAAGTTAACGTGAATATAAAAGCAAATTCTAGAGTATCCACTGCTTTTAAACATCTGGAGTATATATATGCTCATTATGATTCTAGGACATCAAGGAAATTGGTTTGAGTTTTAGACTTACCAGGTTTCCGTATGCCCAATAACCTCCAATGGCAACAGGGAACAAGCAAATGGCAATGAAGAAATAGGCAACCTTGGCTCCCCTCCACATTGGCACATGAGCCGGTCTCTTGAAGGTTGATGGAATAGTTGCCTGTAAGATGTAATAGAGACCCCATTCAGCAATTCTTGAATTCAATGCATGTTTGATATACGGTATTGGACAATATTGCACAAGATAATACGCGAAACAAATTTTCATTTATTCTGCAATATTGTTCAGCCCAACATACCAAACATGTAATTAGTATTGAGCATGTGATTATATGCATAAGAGAGAAAGAGAAACCTGAATTTCGAGGACTAGATTGTGCCCACGAAATGCAAATGCCACGATACCAAGTGCATTCAAAACAGAAAAGAGAGATGCTGTAAAGGAAGGCAATGCAAGTGGCTCATACGAAATTGACATTGGTCTCTTTTGGCTTACAGAGAGCACCCACACCATGGTCGAGTACGTGATGGCTGTTACTGCACCTAGGAGTGAAAGCCCTGCAATAGAGTTGAGATTTGGAAGCTGGGATAATACAATGCACAAGGACGTGAATACCAGATACCACTCGACGGTAGTCAGAGGATTTGATTGGCAGAGTGGACCACAAACTATCTGAAAGAATAATTTCATGGTCTCCCCTCCGACCAGAATCAAAGCCGTTGCAGTCCCTGCTGATAGGTAAACAGTAGGGAAGAGGGCAAGCCAAACACCTAAACGTTCCCCTGAAATCATGAACTCAGTCAGTCATTGGCAAGAATTTATTCCCTGATTCATTGAGGTAACTTGGAATTGTTTGTCAAATATAAACGCAGCTCACCAAATGCTGCTTGTGCAAGTTCTACATATCGATTGTATCTCTTTCCAGGAACAGCTTCATGTAGCTGAACAAGAATCCACAATGTGTATAACTGCCATAAGTAGGCTATAATTAAGGAAATTATCCCCCAGCTCCTGCATCACCACAAGAAGGAAAATCCTTAATTTAGCTATCTGTCAAGTGTTCCTCGTATTAAGCTGATGATATGAAGGCAAGCCAGATATGCATTAACCCAAAAAGCAATTGCCAACTGTCTGTTTGAATATAAAAGATGATCACGGTGGGAGGCCCCAACCTTGTTGACATTTCTACCTAAAAGCGAAAAGATGAAATAAAGAATACAGCTTGATCAAGGATTTTTCTTGCTTCCATTCAATTCAAGTCTGTGATAAGGTTGGAAAAAGTAAGAGAGAGATGAAAAAGTCACCAGGTAGACCCACAGTCCCATTAGAATTTTCAGATTTCTGGGATTTATTGATAATTTTGTTTATATGTAAGGTAAACAAGAAACTCCGCCTATATTTTTCGTAGTCTTCCCAAGTTCGATTAAGGGAGGAAGATTGCTATAGATTAACAACGACCCCAAATGTAATTGGAACAAGTCTTGTCGTGGTAGAGACATAAGAAATCAAGGCAAATGAAGTATATTATTCCAAGAAGAGACTAGGAGATGAACAAAAAGCAACAGTATCAAGAACGAGCCTAAACAAATAAGTAGATTGAACAATAATAACCCTAGAAGTAGCTTATTTTGTTTGAGTTTAAAAAAGCATACCACCCAAGAAAGGAGAAAGCAACAGGCAAGACCAAGGCCTGGAACCCCACACCTGCATTGAGATTATGAAATGCAGCATAATGCGCATTCCCATTCCGAGACTCAGTAATGGGAAGCCAAGCATCCTGTGGATTAAGCTTAGTCAAATGCCCCACTTCCTCCAAGTAACCCTTCATATTTATCAGCACCCTCTTCACCGGAGTCCCAATTGGGCTCAAGAATGAGCTCGGCGTCCATGACCTGGTGGAGCCGCCTGCCGCCTCTTTCGGGACAACCCTTGGCGACCTAAGCCCGGCCGGCGTCAGTATCCCTGGTGTGGACGCGCGTGGGGTCGCTGGTATTGATATCAGCTCAGTCTCTGGCCTCTCCTCCATAGTGCAATTCCCTACTCTTGAACGTGGAGCAGTGTGCGAAGCGAGACTGCTGAAATGAGTAGAATAATTTGAAACGAGTGACAATTGACTGACTGACAATACTAATGTGAATCTGTGCGATGGGAACCTGAAAAAGAGAGTGAAAATGTGTGCATGAGAGTTTGCAAACGTATGATCCTAGCCGCTGATTAGTTTTTTTGCACGAATCTCTATTAATGTTGGACAGTTACAGGCTCTAGCCGGGCTCTTTGTCCCCGGGGATTGGGGGCAAAAGAAAAAGTAAAAAAAAAAAAAAAAAAGGTTGCACTATACTGCCCTGCAATTTCACATTTATCACCAAAAGTGGTTTACGAAAGTACGTTGACAAAATAATCTGATAAGATCTAAATTATTGATTTCAAAAATTATTTTTTAAATCATTGGCCAAGATATTACCAACACATATTTTGTAAAATAATTTTGTAACATAACTTTATACCAGTAACATGACTCTTTCTTTTGAGACTTTTCTCAAAATTGGTTGGAATATATTCTACGGAACGAACTAAGAATCCGACCAAAAATCAATTCATTTATGTACTAAAAATTGTTTGCTCAATGACAAGTGCCTAACTTGTATATCCGTAACGAGTCATTTTTGAACAAACATTTTCAGGGGCTGTCTGGTAGCAATTAAAATGGCCAAAAAAAGGAATTTTTCCTACCGTTAACTATCACTTCAGCCGCACATCTTGACCAGCCATCTCACATGCGGGTCCCACTAACGATCAAAATTTTGATTGGAATTTGGCCAAAATCTACACCAGACAAGTGCTCAGTTTGATTTTCAATTTTTTTTTTCTTTTGAGAACTGATGGGTTAGGTCCAACATTGATAACATAGGGTAACGGTGAAAGGCAAATTATTGTAATGGTGTATCGGAACTAGAAATTGATCGATTCTCAAATGAAACTAGGGCTGTCCGTGGGTCGGTTCGATTCGGTTCCGCTCGGTTCCAAGATTTTTGGGTATTTAATAAATGGACCCGTCGAGTCCAAATATAATTATGGAACCGTTCGGGTTCGGTTCTGTTCAGTTCGATTCCATGCCATAATTAAATTTTTTAACATTTACAGCAACACTACGTAAATATAACTAATGACATTTCATTCGTAACTTTTACAAATTAACGTTGCTCAATTCAAAATTATATAAATAACTAGTNCCTAGAAGTAGCTTATTTTGTTTGAGTTTAAAAAAGCATACCACCCAAGAAAGGAGAAAGCAACAGGCAAGACCAAGGCCTGGAACCCCACACCCGCATTGAGATTATGAAATGCAGCATAATGCGCATTCCCATTCCGAGACTCAGTAATGGGAAGCCAAGCATCCTGTGGATTAAGCTTAGTCAAATGCCCCACTTCCTCCAAGTAACCCTTCATATTTATCAGCACCCTCTTCACCGGAGTCCCAATTGGGCTCAAGAATGAGCTCGGCGTCCATGACCTGGTGGAGCCGCCTGCCGCTTCTTTCGGGACAACCCTTGGCGACCTAAGCCCGGCCGGCGTCAGTATCCCTGGTGTGGACGCGCGTGGGGTCGCTGGTATTGATATCAGCTCAGTCTCTGGCCTCTCCTCCATAGTGCAATTCCCTACTCTTGAACGTGGAGCAGTGTGCGAAGCGAGACTGCTGAAATGAGTAGAATAATTTGAAACGAGTGACAATTGACTGACTGACAATACTAATGTGAATCTTTGCGATGGGAACCTGAAAAAGAGAGTGAAAATGTGTGCATGAGAGTTTGCAAACGTATGATCCTAGCCGCTGATGAGTTTTTTTTTGCACGAATCTCTATTAATGTTGGACAGTTACAGGCTCTAGCCGGGCTCTTTGTCCCCGGGGATTGGGGGCAAAAGAAAAAGTTAAAAAAAAAAAAAAAAGGTTGCACTATACTGCCCTGCAATTTCACATTTATCACCCCAATTATGCTAATTGTACAAAAGTGGTTTACGAAAGTGCGTTGACAAAATAATGTGACAAGATCTAGATCATTGATTTCAAAAATTATTTTTTAAATCATTGGCCAAGATATTACCAACACATATTTTGTAAACTAATTTTGTAACATAACTTTATACCAATAGCATGACTCTTTCTTTTGAGACTCTTCTCAAAATTGGTTGGAATATATTCCACGGAACGAACTAAGAATCCGAAAAATTGTTTGCTCAATGACAAGTGCCTAACTTGTATATCCGTAACGAGTCATTTTTTGAACAAACATTTTCAGGGGCTGTCTAGTAGCAATTAAAATGGCCAAAAAAAGGATTTTTCCTACCGTTAACTATCACTTCAACCGCATCCGACCAAAAATCAATTCATTTATGTACTAAAAATTGTTTGCTCAATGACAAGTGCCTAACTTGTATATCCGTAACGAGTCATTTTTTGAACAAACATTTTCAGGGGCTGTCTGGTAGCAATTAAAATGGCCAAAAAAAGGATTTTTCCTACCGTTAACTATCACTTCAACCGCATATCTTGACCAGCCATCTCACATGCGGGTCCCACTAACGGTCAAGATTTTGATTAGAATTTGGCCAAAATCCACACCAGACAAGTGCTCAGTTTGATTTTCAATTTTTTTTTTTTTTCTTTTGAGAACTGATGGGTTAGGTCCAACATTGATAACATAGGGTAACGGTGAAAGGCAAATTATTGTAATGGTGTATCGGAACTAGGAATTGATCGATTCTCAAATGAAACTGCTAAGAATTGGTTCGTTGTTTGGTAAGAAGAATAGGCATGAAGTGGAGGAAAGGCAGACACGTCTCTCTCTAGGCAAACAACACTTGGTGTGGGCTGAAATTGAATATTGAAAAAGTGTATGTACCAAAAAAAACAAAAAATTGAACTGCGGGACCGTTAGCTCAGCCCGTGAAAAGCTGAAAATAGCAGTTTAGGACAACCTGTTGTAGGAAAATTAATGGAGAGTTGGAGACTTTGACCCAGGTAACGGTGGCAGACGACGTCATCTTTTATTTACCAAAGATAAATTAATAAATCTTTTGCGGTGAGTTTGTCTGTTGCAAGTGTAATAAGCAATAAATTAAGGGGTTTTAATTTTGTGCCCGGAAATTATGTTGATGTCGCAACTCAATCTTGACTTTTTGCAAGCCCCAATTAGTTTGACTTTGTTTTTATGAGGTTCATATTTTCAGGCAATACTTTTTAATTCACTTGATCATGCAATTTAATTTAAATAATTGATCTGTCTTTGTTTTGAGATTCAAGTTCGATCGAACATAACTGAAACAATTAAATGGCTCGATTGAGAAGGTCTTTAAAAAGTAAAAAGTTGTTTATGAGACTAAGAAATTTTTAAATCCGTTTGGATAATTTTCTGAAAATAGTTTGTTTGATTACAAAACCTGCTAAAGAAATTGACATAAGGTAATTTCCTGAAAAAACACTTTGTCAAGAAATAAAAGTAAAATTAGAAACCCTTTAAAAAATGTTAAACCCCAACCTCGAGGACCCTTACCTGCCCTGCCCCGAGCCTTGGTGAAGGAGGTAAATCGCAATTTATGCCTCCAGGGGTACAGGGTGGAAGACTGCTTGTAAGTTGGAGCTTTTTCACCTTCCCATTTTACCACCTGGAGATGTGCCATGGGGGGCAAAATTAGAAACCCTCTAGATGAGTCATAACTATGCTCACAAAAATAAAATAAAGTAGAATAATGTTATTCATAATGAAGACTGTCGGTAGTCTTCCCGTGTGGCATATATGTGACGATTTGTGATTTAGTACATGAATGTGATAGTTTTTTATTGACTTGTGCGTCAAATTACAAATCGTCACATATATGTCACATGGGAAGATTACTGGTAGTATTTGTCACGAATAACATCACTCAATAAAGTATTTCATTATGTGCCTTTCCAGAAATTATTTATCTTCCATTGCTTCCCTGCCTGTTTAAATCGGCGCATTTAATCGTACTTTTCATTTAGTTGGATAAATTTTGGGTGTTTCCAACTTCTTCAATTAGCCTTATTGAACGAGGTTGTTGTTTTAAACCTATTTTTGTAAGGAAACAACAATTTAGGTTACAACATGTACAAAATGTAGTATGTCTCCAACTTTTCCGTTTTATCCCTTTTTCCTCTACCTCTCAGGGTTTCTTGTTTTGGGGTTTTAAGAGTTTTTGAATTTGGTGTCCACTAGCTAACATAGTCAAGTCTTAAGATAATATTTAAAACAATTCGAAGGTATGAAACACTATCAATCTAAGAACTATCAAAGATTCGAGATTGTATCAAGAATGAAGAATCAGAACAAAAATTAAGAAAATGAATTCGACAATATTTAACCATGGATTAAAGATTAAAGATTTTTATTTATGTTTTATGATATTGTTAAAAAACTTTCAAATTCTATTTAATGTACAATAATTAAAAGGGATGATTGATGAGAAACTTTTGGAGAACCAATATACCCTTACATGGTTTAGTTATATACTACCTAACATATCCTTATTTAATTTTAATTTTAAACATTAAATCCTTGCATATTTCGCTATATGCCCAATATACCCTTATATAATTTTATTTTTGTTAATAATTATTTAATAACATTAATAATTTATTAAACATGAAAAAAAATTCCTTCATTTTCCGTTTGTCGATAATTCCCTAAATTAATCATTTTAATATTATATTAATTTTTATTAATAGCTTTTATTATAAAAGTTAACTTAAATTTCTTCCCTTGGTTGAATTAGTCAATTCGAAAAACTAACATCTATATTCCCTTATTTAAACGAATGTTTCATTTGATTGTTTTACACGTATCTTAACAATTAAATAGTATATTTAATATAATAAAATTAATGCATACAGAATGTTACTATATAATTTAATAAAATTTTATTTTATGTTATATTTACCTTTATTTAAAAGTTGTTTTAATTAGTAGTTATATATGAATCCCCATGATAACTAAATTTAGATAAAAAGAGAATATCAAATGATGCAGTAATTATATTCCCGCTTATTAAATACGTAACATTATAACTGCAATAAACATTTATAATCTTTACTTATTTTCATACCTAAATCCTCAATTATTTTCCACTATATTCTTATTATTATTATATGAAACTAAATAAGTTATTATAAAATATGTGCTGAAATTTTATGTCATCTACACACAATATTAATAGATTAAAAGTTTCAATGTGTAGAGAAAACGTACAATGAAAGAAGATGAACAAAGTCTGTCGAGGCTACTTTTTTTAATTTCTTGCCAATTTAGAGCGTGTGAAAGGGATTGAGAGATAACTATTTTTATAATTAATAATCAATGTAAATAAATGTTGTTTTTATAGCTATTTGTTGTGGGCTAAATGTAACAATTGTTGTCAATGAAAGCAATTTGTTGTGGATTAGAGTTTCTCAAAACTCGAAAATAGCCTAGATGATGCTTACGTATGTGAATGTATTAATGTTGGGCATTGAAGTTTTGGAGAAATCGATTTACGTGACACAAATTCTACAAAATAAATAAAATATAGTTGTTTTGATTTTTAACGAAATTTTTTATTATGCTATAAAGATAACATAGTTCTTTTTCCTCTTTGTTTGTTTTTTTCTTTAAAATTCTTTTAGCAATGTCCATCTAAATGATGAACATCAACTGCTTATAAGTTCATGAGTGTTGTGAAGTTTTATTTATTTTTCGTAATTAGTTAAGTTTGATTCGCATTTCAATTTAATTTTTTATGTCATGAATTTAATTGTATGAAATTTCTATTTTATATTTATCTATTATTACGAACCATTTTAATTGTAAATATACATTCGTTTGGGGAATCCTAAGCAAATGGAAACCCGATAATATTATTGAGTCATTGTTTTCATGCAAATATGTATTATTATTTTTATTCATGTTTATGAATTTGTAGAGTCATCTTTGGCTGGATACCTATATGCAATGGTGGACTCAGCACCCGACGAGCCCCGACGACTGCCCGTGTTGGATCCGTCGGAACAAAATTTTTTTTTTGTACAATGAATAAATGCTTTAGATTATATACCTGGTAAGTTGTTTTGTTTACATTTATTT